>JAECUM010071149.1:0-12207 GCA_016617855.1 Megalonaias nervosa | reverse complement strand
ACTTCTTCGCTCTTTAGAACGATTACAAGGAACTGTAAAACATAAAACATTTCGATCGGTATTTTTAATTATTAAGAACGTGGAACGTGTTTATCTTCTACATACGATAGCGAATAGCTAAACAGAGAGATCGAAGACGGAAGTGTTTGGAATATATCTCTTAACTTCCGTATTCAGCAAAAACGTTATTGGTCATGTGAGGCGGAAATTGAAATCTCAATCCGACAGGGCTAATTCCCTCAGGTATTAACGTTAGAGGTTGTCAGTCTTAAACATTCACATATGTACCAGCTATATAGATCATGCCTTTATGTATGCCTTATCTCTGGCAAAGGTAGTTTGAAAATATTTTTGTCCAAATACACATGCAGAAATGTATTTGTTTTTATCGGTTGAGAACTGAAACATAGCTGCTATGTTCCCCAGCTGGAAATTTGTGTGGACGTCAATGGGATTACACATTTGGTTACATTTATAATGACAGGGCTCCCATCCTGTTGTTGAAGTAACACATTTCGTACGTTCATATGCTGAAGAAACAATTATCATCCAATTGTACCGGAAATTTATACGGGAAGAGGAAATCTTTTCATTTCATTAATTATTATTTTCCAAAAGGGTATTAGTTTATAACAGTAAGAACACATCCATTTGGACACGTAGCTGAAACAATTAATGGACTCTATATGGTGTTGGTTGAAAATCCTAAAGAATTTAAATTTGGTGTTTTATATATATATATATATATATATATATATATATATATATATATATATATATATATATATATATATATATGTGTGTGTGTGTGTGTGTGTGTGTGTTACTATATTACTATCTGGCAGTATTTCAAAAGATTCGGCATCAAGTCCACCCTATATTCCAGTACAGGAGAATAAATTAAGTGTAGCTACATTGGAAATTCAAAACTGAAATGTACGATTATCGAAGTAACGGTCAGACGTAATGTTTGCGCTTAATGCGGTTATGGCAAAGTTACATAAAGTCAAATTTTCTGAAAGTTTTAGAGAAACATTAAACTTGAGAGGTTGTTTATGGTCTGCTTGTAAAAGGGTGTAATCCATCAGATATTCACATGATACAAATGTCTAAGATTTGTGGTCTTTCCTCTTCTAATTAAAGTAATTTAAGCATATTCAGTTAAAAAAAACCTATGATGAATTCAATATGCTGTTAAAGGTTCCAAATTAAAGTGTAACTACACGGTTTCCATTCTACAAAGTTTATGGACATTGCAACTAGCTCTTCTGATGACATAGACCAATCCAATATTTTTATGGCGGGCACTTTCATATGTTTACAAAAGAAATCTATTAATTTTACTTGAAATTTGTATGAAGTGGGATGATGGAATCTTCTCCACCCCTTTTCGTTTCTTTACTCTGTTTTAGTATGTTGCGACGCGGGCATTTGTCTCTTCCAAGACTATTAATGCTTTATCCATTTTCATTACAGATATGACAATTGAAATGGGAAAATCGCCCATGCCAGAAAGTCCTCGTAAGTTCCTGGTTAACATCTATAATTGTCTTAGTAAATACAGTATATTAATATGTTTTGAATTCTAATTTGCAAAACTTTACGATATTTCGAGGCAATGAGGTAAAATGAAATTGAAGAGCTGTAACGGCCACAAATACAATTAAGATGCATGGATACTCGATGAATATCGCCAAACATTTATCATGTTCACACGAATGGTCGTCCCATAAAGTCTCTGATATTCCTAGATTTTCTAATCTTTAAATAAATAGAACAACAGATTCACATCACGTGATTTAATAAAAAATAACACTGTCAAATGATTTAAGACCTGAGTGATTGTCGTCTTTCTCCTTCGCATTGAATGATGTGAATTTGGGAGCAATTTATGGTTGAAACTGAGTACATCTAAGTCCTAGATTTGGTGAACGAATAAAGGAATGAATTGTTGAATAAGTACAATAACCAATGAATAAATAAATAAACAAGTTAATTATAGATTTGTTATTTCAACGTTCGCTTCTTGTGTTCTCTGTTTCGTTAGTTTAATTTAGTGAATGATTAATTTATAGAGGTTTATGTCATTTTTCTAGCTAGAATGAAACTGGGTGACATCAAGTCTGTCTTCAATAATCTCCCACCCGTAACAAAACGAAGACTGTATTCCATAGTCAATTGTATGTATATCTTAAAACATGTCTTATCTCTGTCTTCGTCGTACTCTTATTAATATTAAAAAAGCAGGCTTTGCACTCAAAACCTATTGGGGTCGTTTAACTGTCGAGTTTTTAAAAAATCTAAATCTGCTTTTAATCTCCAGCATGAAAGAATGAAATGCATTTCTATGTATTTTTCTTGTCCGAACACGATATTAAATGTTTGTTAAGGGAAAACAAAACGAATTTTTTAAAACTATGTGTATGTTTTCTTTTCTGCTAATAGGTAATTGACTGTATAATTAATTATTTAAGAAATCGGAAGTTCTGTTTCAAAAGTAAACTTGTGCGCTCGAGAATAATGTCTGGATAGTATGAGGTAATTTTGGAGGGTTGAATATTTAACGATATGTAGTTGCAATCTGGCATTCTATTCAGTTAACTTTATTTCACTCTCTTTTGCTTGATTTATTCTATTTACCTCTCTCTCTCTCTCTCTCTCTCTCTCTCTCTCTCTCTCTCTCTCTGTACGTGTGTAGAAATTTTTGTACAGGCATATATATATATATATATATATATATATATATATATATATATATATATATATATATATATATATATATATACATCCATACATACATTTCCATTCTAAATGCTTTACTATGACGGCAGATCTACCAGTAGACATCTCATTATTTCTTTATTTCTTATCAACACATATGACAAGCTGATTTGATTATTTAATTTTCTTCAAGTACTTGGAATGAGTGTTGATGATGTGGAGAAGGCTTTGGACAATCCAGCAGAGGAAGTGAAACAGATGTTTGGGCGTAAGAAAGTATTATACATTTCTTCTGACAAGAAAAGAAACAACCAATGTAATCATATTATATCAAAACGAGAAAGTTAACGCTATTACTGAAAGTTAGATAATTATGTTATTCTTAAAATAGATTATTGGGAATGCATTAACTCTTTGTATGAAGGACACTGGCACATTCATTAGTTTCCTTACCGTGTGAGAATGCATTGAATATATACAACAATGAAATGCCCACCATGTATCGTACTGTATGTTAATCGCGTAAAAGACATTAAATAATCCTCGTACAAAGAAAGGACGTGAAAATGTTGACCGAATCCAGAGCGGATTTGCTTAACTATATACTATGCAAATGGTTTCTAAGAAACATATAAATGCCTGTAGAGGTTTGAGCTTTAAATATTTTGAACAAACTCTGTCGTGAATCCTCATATATTATGATGCTGTTTGTACGAAATTTCGTCCAGTCTTCACAGCAGCTTACCTATAATATCCATCGAAGTGGTAAGTTATAATACCTTACTTATAATTTGGAAAAGAAAAATAGAATATACACATATGTATTAGAGATTAATGTCACTCCTGTATCATAGTGGATATATGGTATACCAGAGCAAAAGGTTATATAAGACAGTTTCTATACTAGTTGCTAAATTAAATGGTGAACTTTGACCACACACATTTTATTTTCTGGACACATTAATTCAAATGTCAGCTCTCTCATACATAGCCCGTTCATTGATGTACCAATTTCCATACAACTGCAATAAAATATATTACAATCCTAGACCAATCACCATACTAATACAAAAACCTTTGCTCATATTCATAGATATTTTTCTGGGTGATTTTCCTGTTGGAATGAAATAAGTGCGCCAGAACTCTCCAATATCTTCTACTAAATACTAAAATACAAAGTTGATTATTTACACCTTACTTCTGAATCAAATGAAGTTGATAGAATGCTATAATTGTGATACTTTAAGATAATGAAACAAAGTAAATTGAAAGTCATGCATATTGTAAATGAGAGTACAAAGTTTACGTTGTAATCATCACAAGGCATTTAGAGAGGCGAAATAGATTTTCAACATAGAACCAACAAATAAATGGTAACATGAATTTGATTGCAAGTTTGGATGGGATTAAAGTGTGGTCGAAATTGTGATACAAAACAGCATACATGTTATACAATTGTTGATTTGTTGATTTCAGACATAAAAATGAAGTAATTGATATAAATATTCCATTATTCATAAAGACATTGACATATAGCAGCATCAATCCAGATAGAAGGATGATCAAAACTATGCGGTATAAAGAGAAATTTAAATTATGTATTTGACGTGGATACTGCACACATTTGTATTGGGCTAATGTAAGACAAAGGTTTAAAGTCTCATCAATTTTCCAAGTCAATCATTCATGTAAAAACCATATTCTCAACTGCGGAAAGGAAAGTTAAATTCAAGGCAGAACATAGTGACTCATTGCAGGAACAGTGTGTTTTTGAATCAAACATTTGAATGGCAAACTTCGGCAGCGATCTGATTTCCGTCATACGTTTGAAAGAATTGAAGTAAAGCTGCGAATTATTACAAATTAAAGTAACAACTTAGGTACATGGATGTTATGCTGACATGTATATCCCTCCAAAAAACAGTTTCTCAAACGAAAATACTCTCGTGATCTATTTATACGAATGTATACCTTCATTAAACGACGACTGTTAGACTCGACATAACTACACCTAAGGTGGATTTTCGGAGCAAGAGAAAGGGCAGTATTTAAGGAACATATGATGCGCTTGCGAAAATATAATCATTCACACACACATCCATTAACTGTGCGAAGAAATCAATTGTTTCTAAAAGGGAATAGACCATGTTTAATCAAACGAATGGTTAACTGAACAACATACACGTAGCCCATTTTGATTTCCAGACATACAGAGACGGACACAATGCATCTTGACAACAATCGATGGAGTTTCAAAATATGCATGCTCACAGAGATGGAATACACGACACATTTACATCTTGAAATAACAAAAGCTTGGCAAAGACACAGTTTCAAGATGGGAAAAGGTCTTACCAGAAAGAACTCTATGACCTGTTGCAAAACTGCATAATGGAACATTCCAACGTATCAGCACAAAATGGTATATATAGTAAGGAGGCTAAACAAATCGCTCAAGACAAGAATGTACAAGTATTTTGTATTGGTCACGGGACTAGATGGAAAACAGAAACAATGTCCATATTCATACGACATAATTTGGGGCCTAATTACTAAATGATAGTAACATCAACCAAATATTCTCTGCAATAAACATTTTCTATGTCTCTATGGATGCTTTTACTTCTGCATCTCTGCAAGTCTTATGTCCGTTTCTCTCTCCCACTATATATATATATATATATATATATATATATATATATATATATATATATATATATATATATATATATATATATATATATATATATATATATATATATTCAAATAATCAGTTCATTATATATAACCAATTTTGTATAAGTACATGCATTTATACATGCATACAGGCTCATATACATAACACAAAGAGAAGCAGAGTTGGAAATCCTTTCTCATGCTGCACGTTTCCTAATGCTAGACATATTAACTGACATTTTTCTATGACTACACAGTGTTGTCTATGAATATGAAAAGAAGATGTTATTATCTGTTGTCTCAGGTTTCTGTTTTAATTCCAGCGCTGGGGATAGGCATCGATGATATGAGAGCAGCGGTGGACCAACTGCCAAACTCAATGAAGCTACTACTCCAGAATTAGACGGAAGTTTAACTTTGTTTGGCAAGACAGAGGACTATCTCTTTGGTTACACTATAGCCCAATTATAATGTTAATTGAATGCCAAGCACATGTAAAGATTAAAACAAATATGCAAGATAATTTTACCTTTAATATTATTCTTCACGTCCCTCTCTGTACCCTCCCCCCCCCCCACTTGCGGGTCCGGGATTGTAGAATTGGCCCGTTCCTCGCTACGTGTCGTAAGAGGAGACTAAGTAGAGGCAACCTGTTTGCCGTGGGTTGCGTCCCGTGTCGGGGAGGAATGGATCCTGGTAGTTGAGCAGAGGCTTTCCAATGCAACACACTACTTTGGTCTCTACTTCTTCTAGACGGGTGGTCGGGATGGGTCCGGTCTCGACAAATCGGCTGGTCACGCCGAGCCCTAGGAGGTCTTTATGTACTTCCTTTCTCTTCCACTTGTATCTCTCTTGATATCATCGTTGCCCCTACAGTCTATTCCTTTAACTTTCCCATTCCCAAGTCTTAAAAGACTTCCTAGAAGGCGGTGGCTTAACGGGTCAATCGGGAGGTAATTTTACCGACTGAGTATAACATCTATGTATCCCTGGCACTTGAAAATTGTCCCCTTGCTGGGTCCCATGGTGGATGGGGAGCACGGGTGCTGAAGTCCTCAAAAATGGAAAATTTTTTAAAAAATCAAAACAAACGAAAAAAAAACCACTATCTGACTCGGACGATGAACCATGCAGTGTGGAGTCATTCCCACGCTTCATGGTTATACAATCAAAAGATGCATCAAAACCACTTAGTGCACTCTCTCCCTTTGTAATTGAAAAGACAATAACAGGATCGATCGGTACACCAAAAAGCGTTAAAATGTTGAAATAAGGTTGCCTGCTTGTTGAATATGAACGACGTCGTCAAACAGAAAACATCATGAAAATGAAAACATTTTACGATATTAAAATCTCATCATTCGCGCACACAACACTCAATACGTCCAAAGGCGTCATTCGCTGTCGTGACCTGGCTGGAGTCAGCGACACGGATATCATTGAGGGGATGGAAAACGAGGGTGTCACTGCAGACCGCAGAATACGCATTAAACGTAAAAACAACCTGCAGGACACCAACACCATTATACTCACCTTCAACAAACCAACAGTACCAGAGTGGTCAAAGTTGGTTTCCTGCAAGTGAAGGTTGATGTATACATTCCAAACCAACTCCGATGCTCTAAGTGTCAGAAATATGGCCATCATGAAGACCGATGCTCAAAGAGCCAAATATGTGGCCGATGCGGAGACCGCTCCCATCAGGAATCTGAGTGCAGAGCAACTCCGCATTGCGTGAACTGCGGAAAAGAGCACCACGCCAATTCCAAGGACTGTGATACCTGGAAACAGGAGAAGGAAATAAAGAGGGTAAAATACACAGCTAACATTCCCTATCCAGAGGCCAGAAAGATTATACAGCAAACGTATGCCTTCCTGGCCCATCCTTCTCCACTGTAGTGAAAAACAATCCCAAAGCAACGAAGGACGCTCAAACACAGACAGATCCACCCGAGTCAACACCTCGTTCTAACACCCCCATTACCAAGCACAAAAATCCACGGCATCTAACCAAACAACTTTTAATAATACCCCACCGCCGAGATCACCAAAGAACAAAAACAGATCTCAAGGAAACAGGCCGCAAAAGGGGTCAGATGACCCCATCAAACTCTATAACAGGTTTGGGGACAATGAGTGCGTGGATGCAGAAGATACTGCTCCATGTTCTCAAAGTAGCTCCAGACCTAACAAAAAAATCATCCCCGTACTTCCTCCAGAGAAATAACAATACAGATTCTCTCCGGGAAAAGTCTAACCTAACTCAAGAATCTCCACTCTAAACTTATAATGACGAACACGATCATGCAATGGAACTGTCGAGGACTTAAAGCCAATTACAATAATGTTCATCTGCTTTTAAACGAATATGATCCTGCAATAATATGCATTCAGGGACCTTTTTTTAAAGATACGGATAACATCACACTTAAAAACTACTCCCTGTTTAAAATCTACTTTCATAATGTTCACGGGGCCTCAGGAGGAGTTTCTATTGCTGTGAACAATGGAGCCCCTCATAGCGTCATCCCTTTAAACACAAATTTGCAAGCCATTGCTGTGAGTGTCACTCTACATTGAGTGATTACTTTTAGTTCTATTTACATAGCACCAAACACCAACCTACTACAAAATGAATTAGACACTCTTGTTCAACAACTTCCTGCGCCATTTGTTTTACTCGGTGATTTTAATGCCCATAACATTTTATGGGAATCAAATTACATAAGCGACAGGGGCAAAAAGGTTGAAGATTTCATTAGTAGACACGATTTGTGTCTATATAACACCAAATCTCCGACGTACTTACACCCAGGAACGGCACATACACGTGTATCGACTTGTCAATTTGTTCTCCTTCACTACTTTTGGATTATAATTGAAAGGTCGCTGATGACCTTCACAGCAGTGATCACTTTCCAATCTATCTTAAGAACACCAACGTTACAATTGATGACACAATTCCACAGTGGAATTTAAAGAAGGCTGACTGGGCCAAATTTGAAACACTTTGTACAGCTAGACTTAACAGGAATACCGTCCTAAAAGACAATGACCCTATTCGACAATTTACATCCGTCTTAATTGAGATTGCAGAAGAATCCATGGCTAAGTCCTCACCGAACTGTAAAACCACCCAAAAACCGTGGTTCACCAAAGAATGTAAAGAACCCATTACACAATGCCGAGAAGCATTGAAAAAATTTAATAATCGTCCAACGCCCGAAAATTTAACTCATTACCGTATTGTTCAGGCCAAAGCTCTCCACACGATTAAAGAAAGTAAAAGAACATCATGGAAAAAATATGTTTCAACTTTAAATTCTCGTTCCTCTATAAAGAAAGTTTGGGACACGATCCCCAAAATGAATGGAAAGAGAAAACAATTCTTTCCGACATCTGAAACTAAATAACAATTTCAAAACCAAACATGAAATAGCTAATGTACTTGCTGATTGTTTCCCTAAAAATTCCTCATCGTCTAATTATCCAGAAGCTTTCCGAAGATTACTAGCTCATAAAGAAAAGACACGGTTAAAATTCACATCGAATAACTCAGAAAGTTATAATTAACCGTTCTCATTGTCGGAGCTTATGGAATCTTTGAATAAGGCCCATGATACATCCGCTGGGCCTGACGATATACATTACCAGTATTTGAAACAACTTCCAGAATCATCATTAACAGTTCTTCTGGAAATCTTCATTGAGTTATGGATTACTGGTAATGTACCAAAAATTTGGAAAGAAGCAACAGTAATACCAATTCCCAAACCAGGCAAAGATAGTGCAGATCCTACCAACTATAGACCCATATCACCAAATATAGACCCATATCACTGACAAGCTGCTTATGCAAAACAATGGCTTGTATGGTATTTGGAAACCAACAATTTAATATCTCATTTCCAAAGTGGCTGTCGATATGGTCGTATTACCAATTGTCATCTGGTTAGACTGGAAACCTTTATTCGCGACGCTTTTATCAAGAAGGAACATTTAGTAGCGGTTTTCTTTGATTTGGAAAAGGTCTATGACACATCATGGAAGTACGGAATACTAAATGACCTGCACGATCTGGGTCTAAAAGTCAGTCTGCCCTCTCTCATATCAAACTTTCAAATGATCAAGAGATGAGTGTGCCCCAGGGTGACGCTTTTCAACATAAAAATTAATAGCATCACCAACTGTATGGCTCCTCGTGTGGATTCCTCCCCATACGTTGATGACTTTCTAATATGTTACCGATCAAAGCACATTCATACAATTGAAAGATAACTACAGCAAAATGTCAACAATATTCAAAATTGGGCCAGTACTAACGGTTTCAAATTTTTGAAATAAAAAACTGTATGTATGCATTTCTGTGAGTTACGAAGACATCATGATGAACCTAAACTCACGCTGGACGGAACACCTATTCCAGTTGTTGAGGAAACAAAGTTTTTAGGTATTATCTTCGACAGAAATCTGACTTTTATTCCACACCTGAAAGATTTGAAAGCTATATGCTTGAAATCTCTAGATTTACTTAACGTAGTAGCGTACACTGACTGGGGTGCTGATAGCAAAGTCATCCTCAGTTTATATAGAACGTTTCTTCGCTCGAAACTAGACTATGGTTGCGTTGTTTATGTTTCAGCTAGGAAGTCCTATTTGAAGATGCTTGACCCAATTCATCATCAGGGAAAAAGACTCGCTCTGGGAGCATTTAAGACATCCCCGTGTGAAAGCCTACTCGTTGAAGCGAACGAACCACCTTTATCTCAACGTAGTTAAATGCTTTTCGCACAGTATGCTCTCAAAATTAAGATCAAACCCTCTGAACCCTGCTTTTTCGGCTGTTTTTCAACACAAAATACTAAACCTTATACGAAAATAAACCAAACGTCATACCTTCCTTTGGCATTAGAATATCACCCTGCCTCGACACTACCAAAATTGATCTTTCAAAAATTCAGAAGACGTCAAATATCCGAAACACCCCCCTGGCTACTTCAACAACCAAAAGTACTTTTCCGTTAAACGATGGAAAAAAATCGGAGACAAACCCTTGCATCTTCCACAACTCTTATCACGAACTCCTCGCCCGCTTTGAAAACTACACGAAAATTTATGCTGATGAATCAAAAGATGAGGAAAAGGCTGCTGCAGCCTTCGCTAGTGGAAAACACACAACAAAACTTCGCTTGCTAAATGGTACTTCAATTTTCTCAGCCGAAATCAGAGCAATATACCTTGCTGTGCAACATATTGAAGATAATCATATTTTAAATAGCATCATCTTCTCCGACTCACTATCAGTACTTCAGTCGCTACATAATAGAAAACGGGAGAACCCATTATTAACCAATATTCTCCTGAAACATACTAAGCTGGGTACCTCCCACAATATAGTATACTTTTGGTTACCCAGCCATATTGGCATTAAAGGTAATGAAAAAGCAGACCGCGCTGTGTAAATGGCCCTAGCCGTAGAACCATCTGATTTTAAAATACCGTATACTGATTTTTAACCTATTATCAAAGAATCTTTACATCAGAAATTGCAGGCATCATGGAATGATGCCGTGAATAACAAGCTTCATGCCATCAAGCTAACCCTAGGAGAATGGATTCCTTCCTACAGAGCCGTCCTTAGGGAGGAGGTAGTCATTGCAAGAATTCGAATTGGTTATACTTATTTAACCCACTCCAACATATTAAAAGGAGAAGATCCACCAGAGTCCATTTCTTGCAATGAACCATTCACCGTTAAGCACTTTATGTTGGAGTGTTTCGACCTCCAACCTACACGTAATCAGTATTATAATGTGCATGACATTAAGGAACTCTTTGATACAGTGAGCGTGAGTTGTATTATAGACTTCCTGAAACATTTATCATAAGCTATAGCTTTTATGCTATCACCTTGAGCAGTTTTATGTGCTAGATATACCATCCATAAATTTTAATTACCTTTCATCTGTTTTCATTATCGTACAACATTTACACTCCCCTTGGATGCTAATTTTAAATAGCCATTGAAAACAAACGTAAGAAACGGCGCAATAGAACACCTATGAGAGGCCAGTCAACGTGGATATGAAAGTGTAGTGATGTAGGAGTTGAGTTCCTTGTTGGTTCAAGTTACCCTAAGACAATTAAAAATAAATCCGGCTAAGGAGCTCAGGAGCTGCATGTGGTGGTGGCAGATGGCTACCCTTACCGTCTGCTTCCACCACAGAGGCAGGTCCTGTCTTTCCCATTCCTTACTTTCCCAATCCAACTTCTATGTATGTTGGGTTGAGTGAAATGAAAAGCTAAAAACAAAAAACAGACATATAGAGTCGAGTAGTTTTGTTGTGGGAGTGCGTGTTCTGCGTGTAGGTTTGCTGCCTCGTAGTTTCAAGTATGATGTTAGTGTTTCCCGGTATTTGTGTTCTAGCTATGTTCTTGTATGTTCGCCATCACTTTGGGGAGATTCGGTGTAATCCGTATTACCTCGCGTGAGCCACGTAGCATTGGCACGCCACCATCATTTGCTCCTTACTCAGTTGGGCCAACTCCCTGTCCCACGTATGAATAATGTTTTGTACTTATAGTGTTGGACTTGTGTTAGCTGCTACGAGGCGGTCCGGAGGTCAAAGCGGCCATATTCACCCAGTATAACTGCATTTAATAAAATTCGAAACGGCTTTTCACATTTTTGAATAATTTAAAATGTACAACAATACATCGTTCACGATATGTTAAAGTGGATTTTTTAAAATATCTGAAGTCCTGAAATTAGCTCCTGAATGGATGTACGTACGGATATATATATATATA
>JAECUM010071146.1:0-10620 GCA_016617855.1 Megalonaias nervosa | reverse complement strand
GTATTTACCACATTAAGATTTCTTATTATTTGCTTTTTGATAAATAGTAAGCAACAAGTGAAAACAAGAAATTAAAATCAATAGATTGAGCACGTCACATTTTACATCGTATCTGATCTCTTACTATAATTCATGTTTAATGAGATAACCAGTCGTTATTGTTGTTGTGATGTTTCTGTAGTATGTATTATTGTGCCGTCTGTTGTCTCTCTAATTTTCGTATAATATAAATTATATATCTATATATTATATCCCTCACACAGAATAAAGAGCAAGAACTTATTCGATAAAAAATTGTTATGTATTTGTCTGCTTTAGATTTTTTGAGATGCCTTGTCTTCCATTATTCATGTTACAGTGTCCTAAAATCATTTTATACTACTTTAATGTTATAACAAATTAAAATATATTGTTCCTTAATGTTTTAATCTGTACGTTTTTATAGTTGGGTATCGAAGACGATTTCAATTAAAATTTACAAAAATAAAAACATTACAACTGGGAGACTTAGGATATAATAAGAACATAAATAAGTGGGGTATTGCTGGATCATTTCTTGTATTTTAGTTTTAGTATCATGTTGATATATTGAAGAAAATAATCAACTTGTTTTCTTTTCAAACCATCTAAATATTTATATCAGAAACTTGCTGATAGATGCCACAAAAAATCATTGCAAGCCAATCGGATCCGATCATGCTTTAGAAAATGCAAAATGTATCAGTGACGTTCTTAACGTACGAAGCAAACAGCACCACTACTGTTCCACATACTCCTGCTCTACTCCTGCTCTACCAATCTGAGCGAATAAAATTTCTACTTCATAAAAAGGACTTCAAAATATTGCCAGTTTTTTTTAGCTTAAATAAAGGAGCAGCGGCATTGCTTAAAATTATTGACAGAACCACAAGCTTGCGCATGAAAATGACAGGTATAGTTGAGTTTATAATTTAATTGTAATTGTTATTCCACCTGTTGCCTTTATCCATGAATATTTGAAAAGATTTGTTGCAAAATATTGGAGGCTTATTTCTAATGTTGATACAGTAACCAACAATGATACCAATTTGGCAACCTTGTCACTAGGCAATGAAAATATACCTTCATCACAAACGATGTAGTTCAATCGCATTTTTGAAACTGAAATATGTTGCTGAAATCATTTTATTGAATTTGTTTTCTTATCATATATAATTATAATCTTGCTAACCCCAATCTTACTTTCTCAAATACAATGGTTTAGTCTTCATTAGAAGAAAATATGCCATGTCACAGATGTTGTTTTCAATAAGACAATCCATATACATAAATTATATCGTGTGATGCTTTGCTTTAACCACGAACATTTTATCTCGACCAGCTACTATTTTGCAGAAGACAGCCCGGCCAAATGATTCGTAGGAATCAACATTATCAGTGTCAAAAGCTTAATTTTCATTAACTTTAATATACAAAAAATTGCTTAAATATAAATTGTATTATCAACATAATTCTTGTCTGCAATACTTATATCGTTTGATCTCTTCCAATTGGTGACCGCTCCTGTGGCCTAGTGGTTAAAGCGTCAGCCTCAGATGCGGGAGGTGGCGGGTTCGAACACTGTAGACATCGAAGCGATAAGACTGAAATGTTTTAAAGCTTCGTTAAAAATACACACACACACACACACACACACACACACACACACACACACACACACACACACACACACACACTTCCCATTTGTAAACATGCTTCATATAACTCTCAGAGTGTTGCATCCGTTTAGGTATTTCCAAACATGATTTCTTTTGGAATGGTGATATTAATACAAATAAGTTAACTTGTTTCAACGAAACGCACTGCTAAATATGAATATGAGGTAAAGGTATTTCATAATAGAATAAGGTTTTGTATCTGAAAGTAAATGCCAAACCTATATACGACTTCCTCTAACTCCAGTATACTTTGATCACTAATATCCAGTTGTTGTTAAACACACTGTCTGTTTATTTTGATTCTTCCAAAATATCATGGCAGACTGTGTTTTGCATCTGTTATTAGAATCATCACTATGAAATTACCAAATATAATTATCAAAAACCTAATAGTTGTTTTCATGTGAAATAATATTTTTCAGTGAAGTACACATTCATGAAAGTAGATTTTGATGCAATAGATTTACTAACTTTAATATTAAATTAAGTTGCTGGACAAGGATCAGGTGCTGTACCTGTCCCTTACATAAATATGAACTCCATAATTTCGTTTCCTCAAAACTTTACATTATGGCTTGGTTAAATCAATCATTGTGATCTCAGTATTAGGTCATCTTAGATCAGAATACTAAAGGGCTAAAAACTGTATTACATAATGATGATTATGTGTGATATTTGATGATGAAATGTGTAATGTCAGCAGCCTAGAAAGTAAATACTATTTTATGTTTCTAAATTTGCTTTGGTGGTAATTTCAAAAGTATTGTCGAAAGTCACGGTCGTTCAGAACAAATAATTGTATGATTTCATAATTTATAAAAAAAATATTATGAATTTAAACTCCTTGGAGCACACATATTCCGCAGTAAATGAAGATTTATGAATTCTAAATGTTAGCGCAATTGGCTATGAAGATAAGTTCGATAAAGTACTGACATACATGCAGTTGACCTATGTATCGGGTGTTACTAAAAGGGGGTTTTGTAATCAAATTATAACGCTAAGACAAGATTGTGAAGTGATATCTCATATTCAGCATTTTTTTTTAAAAAAAAAAGGTTAGTTCGGTTGTATGACGACTAAAAGGAACGAAAGTACTAAAAGAAACTCGATGATTTATTTTATCTAGATTCGAACAACGCTTAGCTGTGTTTCTGAATAAATGTCCGAGTTCTATTTTCTTTTGGGCTCTTGTATTCAAGTTCAAAAATAATGTTTTTTCCCCATTCTTTGAGCATCACGTTCATGGAAAAACACCTGTTTATTTCAATCGCATGTACCTGAATTGTTTGTACTAAACCGGTGTAAATCGGACTAAATAGATTTCAACCTCATAATCTCACCTCTACATGAGTAAAGGGCACGCCAGTAATATATAGTAATAATCCATTGATTACGTCATACAAAGCCAAGCATATGATGACCTGTGCAGAGGGGTTGTCTCTTTAAATGATACATAGACAGACATGGTGTATTGAAATTGTTTTAAAAAATTCTGTTGTTTGGGCAAAGAGAGGTTTGCAAGTTCAAGAGTGTTATTTCTAAAACATGCCAACATGAACACAACGTCTTTAGCCTTTACCTAAGAAAATACCGAGTGGAATGAGAATGATGTGCAATATCCATTAAGTGAAAGGAACGTACACAATAAGCTTTTATTACAGTGTATGGAAAATAGATATGAATTGCATTCGTTCATCTGTATCAAAGCACCCTTACAGTCTTATATATTTAAGTCTGACTCAATAGAAAACATGACTATTGAATGTACCATGAACATGCTTTTATTCAAAGAGCATTTCACTGGAATTTTATTTACATTACTGTTGACATTGAAGCATTCCCTTCCTATCATTACATTATCTCCTAACGTTTAGTAATAAGCAATAGGATACATTTTGTCTTGATATCAATTTGTATTCATAATAGTTAGTATAAGTAATTTATTATAATGACGCTTTTCATCATTGTGTGTTCTGTTACATTTTAATTATTTAATAATGCGGTATATCTGTAAAATAGATATAGAATTCACCCAATATACAAGCGTGGTTTAAATGTTAACTTACAGAAGTAAATAAACTCACCTCTGTTCACAGACGAATGTGGACATATATGGGTCTCCCAAATGACACAACTTTATCCAACCACAGTATATTTACGAAGTATATTATGGGATGCAGATCCGACTCAAAACTAAATTTGTTTACGTCTTCTGTTCAGTCTATTGTTCCAAATCAAATGCTGCAAATATCCGGTCAAAACGCATTACAGTAAATATAGGAATGTCTGCATCCAGTAATCCTATTTCACATGAAAATCGCAACAACGTAATGTTTAGTTCTGGAAGCGACATTATAGGGTAAACATGTACTCTAGACCTACTGTGTACTGTATCAAGCAATGTGGCATCACATCACATTGATCATTCTGTTTTGAAAAATGATTTTGTCGTTATAAAATGTTCTGTTTATTCGGATGGAATCTTTTGCTATGATTTATGGTTTGAAAAAAGTTCAATCTACTTTTACTAGTTCAGCTTTGTGTGGGACTATATTTTATGCACAACAAATAAAAGGTGCATCGTCTGTCAGAATGAACGAAATTATTCATTCTTCTTTCTATCTAAATAATTTCCACTGAAATAAAAACTGTGATAAAAAAATCTCAAACGGGTAATGATTTAATATTAAATTTATGAAACCCATTTGAGATCCTCTATTTATTATAAAATGTATTGGGGAAAATGTCTTAAATTAGAAAACAAGACTCAGTTCAGGGATATCAGGTTATATGAAAACAAGACTCAGCTCAGGGATATCAGGTTATATGAACGAGGCGTGGGTTGCATCAGACATATTGTGTGCACACCATATTTTTTAAGACATCAGATAAGAGGGCTAATAAATGAATTTGCAATCAATGCCCTATACTGTGCTCATATGATCTGATTCACACATTTAACATACCCTGTCCTCTCCCTTTTCTTTACGTTCAGAAGTTAAAATCTTCATTGTCACAATAATGTTGATAACTCTAATATGTGACTCCGCAATCCTATCATTGGAGTCCATGCGAAACAGACATTTACTGTAGAGTACATTGAGTGATTCAGTACGTTTTCGTTTGCACATTTATAAACTTTGAGTTAGTGTACAAAACCTTTCAACAATTTAGCTATAAGTCTAGTAACCTACACATACATGCATGAATTTTGTATTCTTTTGCACGTAAGGGCAATTAAGGTATTATCGGTGAAGTAGTAGGGTACAAGACTAATGGATAATGTGGAACAATACAGCATTGTGTTTCAAATTTAAATAAATACCCTCTAACTTTAACATCTTATTAATGAATAAGCGAACCTTCCCCAATTCTATGCCACTGATTCTAAAATGGGGACAAGTACAAAGTTTGATAAGGGACTATCTATGACCTGACCTGGGTATTAACTACACAACCTTCTAGTCTTGATCTGTATGTAGTGTCAGATAGCAAAGCTAACTGAATTGTACAACGTGGCATGCTTGAAGGTAACTAACCTCTTGAAGACTGTCCTTAAAGTTATAAAATACTTTTGATTGTTAAACATTAGATACCATTCATAACTTAAGTAAACATAAGTAACATCACATATCTTTTAGCTGAAAGACCACTATATATTAATATGACCACGTTTTGACCAAATGTTATTTTTTTTTTATAATTAGACACATATCAATTGGAGCTGTACATGTAAATTCATCTTATCTAGCCTGCTAGATCAGTAAAGTGAGATAGGAATATATCGAAAGAAGATTTTCCAACGACTGGATAGGTCAGTAATTAACATTTTCCAATTTCGAAATAATGTCCATTTTATGGTTGATTTACAGTCACAGTGTCTCCATATGATACTATTTTAATACACAAGTAAGAGAATGTTGTACAAATTCTAGAACCCTTGTAGAAGGAAACAGAGATTTTCAGTTTTCTTGAAGCACAGATCACGTCACTAAATATAATAAAGTCACTACGGAGTCAGTGTTTCATACAATTTGTAGCGAATTTATCAGACATGTTATATTTTATGGAAAGACGTTATCAGATTTACATATTTGTAATAACTTCACCTGCGTAGTCTTTGGCAACACCCATACAGCCAAAGCATAACAATCAGAAATACCCTCACTACTTAACACATCTTTGTTCTTACCACATGACTGTAGCTTGTTTATGATTAAAAACAAATTTTCATTGGGTAAAACTGTCTGATAAGTCCATGACGTCATAGAAATCTGATATAACATTGTGAAGAAGGATGCAAAAAGAAATAATCTGGGACCTTCTTTCAGAGCGAGGTATGTTCATTCATTGTTTCTAATGCGGGGTGTCGCTATTTATATTTTTGAACTTATCATTTATAGCATATTTATATTTTACTGTCTTTGATAATATAAAAGGTAATAGTTTTTGTTTGCACCGAAGGTTTGAACAACCGATGCTGAATCTTACTTTTGCTTTGAAATAGTTAATTTTCTAAGACATTTGCTCCTAAAACAATATTCAAGTATGTGACCATAATAATGTGGTTTTAAAGTTTTCTCTTGGATGAATAATATTCAGTTAATTTAAATATTTTAATTTCTCGTGGAATCTCTGATCTCCCAAATCAAACTTCATATTTTGACAACCTTGTAAAACGATAAGACTGAAAACCATTTCTACTTATAGTCGGATTAGTCTATTTTCTTTATCGACTTTGTCTTGCAAACTGCCACTGCAAGCATCGAAAATAGATGTATTCATTGATTGCTATCATTGGTACGTGATAACTATTAGTGGTGAGTGAATTAGGCATTAGAAGTAACATATCCGATCTGGAAATAAGATACATGTACATACATTCTTATTTTAATATCACCGACTCTAATACTCTAGTGCATCAAACATACAGCTAAAATATGGCATGTAGAAATAGCTTGAATATCTTTGTTTTTATAATATACCTGCGTCTGTGTCTGCCTAAAAAAAAATCCTCCTCAGGCCAAATATCTTGCAGAGTCAATTATCAAAGTTGCAGCGTTAGAAGGTATGTGCATTTCAGAGAAAAAGTACTTAAATTTATCACGCCCATTGAGTAAGCTTGCTAATGACTAAATAGAAAAATAAGAAGTGCACATTGGTTTAGAGTTCCAACGATGGAGATTTTCAATCTCTTATTTGCAGGAACTAATGACAAGAAATATTAAAGACTGTTGCATGAATTTTTATTCAAACTATCTTGAGCTTTATCTTGCCAGGAGCGCTAGATAAAAATATTATACTTCTGTATTACCTATGCCAAGCGTTCCATGCTCTGCATTATCGTTACTGTTAACTTATGTGAAATAAATTCTTGCACAAAAAGGGTGGATAACTCTATGGTATTTTGAAAATGTAAATAATGAAAAGGTTTCAAAATGCTTTCAATATGAAATATTTAATTATATTTACCAAAAACGAATTTTCAAATGGGGTGCAAAATATAAACAACTAAACAAAACCAGAAGTAGCGACAACGTTTTAAAAGTTTACCTTTGTTAACGCTTTCCAATTTCCTCATAGAGGAAATAGATACAGACAATGAATTATTATGAAACTGTTTAGACGGACTCTGCTAGTGAATATCTAACGATACTGGATTGAAAATGACAACGTTCAATGATAGAATGGATATATGGGTAATCTTTGCCATGCAAGTTCATATTGCTAGCACTAAGAGTTTTCAAAAAAGAGGACAAAGGCGAATCATAAATGTCCCATAGCACTGAAAACACCATATCTTGACACAATCGATAATGTCACGTGATTCAGCTGTGCAAGTCAATTCATGTATAGAGCACATCATTGATCCGGTTGTTTCTATTATCGGAGTGTATTTATTGGATAAAACTGTATGACGTAGTGAAGCTTGACACAAAGCTTTGTGAACAAGGATGTAAAATTTCAGAAACAAAGATTTCTAGAAGAGTGATAATGTAGGCATGGTTTTACTATTAGAAGTAAAGAAATTTTAAATTGTCATTACATTTGTAGTGATATAATTTATATATCGATCTTCCATTGACAAGAAGGCAAACAAAACTTCTACCTTTCGAAATGTTTGCAAATCAGATATTTAATCATATATATTTCCTGAACATTTCCAAATATTTCTTGGATTTTGTCATTCACAAAATAATATGCCGTTTAATAGCAATGATGTTATAGATCTAACCTCTTGGAGGCAGACTGTCAACGGCTTGTATCCCCTATTCTCCCGTTGATCCAAGTTAATATTTGCGAAACAGCTATGCTATTAAACCTGACTAAAATATTCAATGCCTAATACTATTCTAACATTCTTGTCTTATATTAACTTTCCTAATACCAAAATCATCATTTTGACTATAAAAAAGAATAAATTGGCGTTAACTTAATTTCCGATTTTGGTCTAACGATTCTACTTCTATTCTTGCTTATGTTTCGTAAAAGAGTACACCAAAAGCCGATTTTTCTAGTCATTGCAACGACAGATTTATGCACTGGGTAAATCATGCCTTCTTTGAAGATATGGCTCGTGTGCTTTCATGGTTGATTTACTATCAGAGGTACAGTATATTATGCTACTCTTGTTGTTGTTGTGAGTTAATGCCATCAACATGATAGGCTATACATGGCAGCCAGTATATCAGGAGGAGGAAGAACCCAGGAAAAATCCCCGGAAGAACCTGCGATCCAACGGAAGCTACTGGCAAGCTTTCTCACATGAGCACGCTGGCCAAGCCTGAGACTAGAACCCACGATGTCAATAATTTATAAAGGCAAGCGCCTTAGAGAATGTTAGCTCCCCTTGTATAGAGGGGTATAATGTTTCTTTGCATTCCTTCATGTCACGGGAGATAATAACGTTACTACTGAATCGATATTTCCGAAATACATCATCAATTTCAGTACGACATTATGAGATTTGGATGATTATGCCAGTGCGATATATTTTAAATGTTAATTTCCTGTCACAAATATCGTATACCAAGCTATTCTAAGATTCCGTTAGGCGAATATTCTTCCCATTATAGCTCACACTACAACTTGTCAAGAATTTCGAATGTATCCGATTATTTGTTTTAGAAAAACACTGTGAGATTGACATGACTATGACAGATGCATTTATTCTACTGTAGTAGCATGCACATAGCTTAAGCACAACATGCATGAATCGAGTTTAAAGAAGCTACTATTGTTATTACCATATTACTTCAGCATTGTTATTATGCAATAAACATGCTTGTTATGCCTAGGTAAACTCGAAGGTAGAGCAAGAGTAGAATATGATCTCATTTGGAATTTGACCACGCATCCAATTTCACATGTGACCCGTCGCAGCACTACGAGTGCGATATATTACCTCACAACTGGCCCCCAGTTGTGAGTTTGTTCGTGAGGAATTACATGTGATATCCATGGATACACAAGTACCAGAACAAGTACTACCATGAAGGGTATTTAATATGATAGCACATCATTGCCATTTCCGCGGTTAAATTCAAGGCACGTAAACTCGACATTGCAGCGTTGATAGTCCTGGCTGCTAATCAATGCGATTCACGGTAAAATTGTCTTGACACAACAGGTTTATAATCATATACCATTTCGACGCTCCATTTGTGCTTGCCCACGTGCCAGCTAGAGAATGTCCTTAGCGGTTAGAGCACATTGACCTTTTTTATCGCTGCTGACTGTTTTGATGGCGTGTGGTATTTAGTGATTGTTCATGTGTACTTTTGTTTTGCGAAGGTGTCGAAAATAATATTAGTAGAATGATTGAAAAGCAAGCATTAAAACACATACAATGGAAACTAAACTTTTATTGAAAGCATTTTAAAAATGAATCACACCCACATGGTCCTAATATTAAAAACCGTCTCACATTGGAATTAAAAGTCAGCTGAAAATTTGTATGATGATAACCACAAACTACTGAAGAATAAATGCAATCAACCTATGTTTGAAAATTTCTTGTTAATTTGGACTTTGTCACTGAGTTACTGACCTCAAAAGTAATGTTATTGAAATTTTGAGATGCGTACGTACTCAAGTTGGGAACTTTCATGAAACATTCTGTCTTAGACAAACACTTGTTATGTGCAAATATGTGGTATCGAATTAGGTAGGTCGTGACCTCCTTATTGTTTAGGTGTGCGAGCAGGACTAAAGTTTGACTAGATGCATTTTCTTTCTTCTCTTCTTTTTTACCAGCAAAGGGTTTACTTAATAAAAAGGAAGATTAGAAATAACGTATATTTGACGCAATGTTATGAAAACATTCCGTAGGCTATCCTGAATTTTGAACAGAGAAAAGGAAACTAAACATAGGATAAATACCCCCAGATAATACCTCCATGCATAAGAACCTCCATCAATACTAACCACCAAACCCCTACGTTGTTTTGAATTCGTCCATCCATTCAACATTTTGGGAAGAAGAGAAGTATCAGCGCTTGCCAGGATTAACAACTGGGTTGGTCCACTTCCAGAATCCTCTGAAAGGACGGATGTCGTTTAGGTTGATTGTTTTCATGTATTCTCTCGGAATAACTAGATTTTGAATGATATCTGCAACAGAAAGAGTATTTCCTGCCGCCTGCCTCTGCTTTCTTAGAGTCCATCGAACAGAAGGCACGGTTGGCAATAGCGCTGAATCTACGGGAGGTATATTTCCAACGCTGTATAGTATGACTTGATGAGAACGTTCCATCGAAACCCGTACCTGTTCCTTCATTTGCTGGCATACTTTCATTGTCTCGCAGTAATTACAGCGCTTTTCATTTCATGACCGTTAACATTCGTATTTGCTTTGCAATCTGTAACTTGTCGACGTTTCTCGCACTCGAATGACACAACTATATATATATATATATAT
>JAECUM010071131.1:0-13239 GCA_016617855.1 Megalonaias nervosa | reverse complement strand
GATTACCATTAAAATAAGGACCTCGTCATATTGTGTACAAAGGTAAATGTTGATTTAAAGACTCCCTGCTAAACCAGCAATACAAACACTGCTCTACAAATGATTAAAATAGACTTAAGTATTTCAGAAATTACTTAGATTGTAAGACCAGTCTTAAATAAGGAGGTAACTATGTAGTGTATTTATCATCATATGAAGAGTTAGTTCCTCGATTGCAGATTAATATACATGAAACGGTACCATTTTGTTTTCTTCCATAGACCTTAATGTTAACGTTTGGTGAAATAAATAAACCTTCAATTCTACTTTAGCTTGCATGTCACACACTACATAAACATCGATGTTAGACTGTGAATTTGAGAAGGAGAGAGTCAGGTACTTGTTTATACCCAAGTCATACAACTGCAGTGAATGTACAAGAGGAAATCATGAAGTGTGCTTGGAAGGATCACTGTGATACGTGCAGTCGACTATACATAACTTTGAAAAGAAAACGTTGAATAAACGAACATTAAATATGCTGTTTACGTTTGTGCTTGCAAGAAGTTAAACTTACTAAGGTCTGTATTTCAGTGAACATCACACTTTAGAATCCATACCGATATAGTACAACCTGTAATAGTACGTGTGTTAGCAGTAATTAACTTAACGAAGTAGTTCTAGCGTCTCCTCCTTGTGGAAATTAATTTTAGACTGATGTATATATGTGTCACAGAATAACGTTTTGACTTCCTAATTAATTTTAGACTGATGTATGTATGTGTCACAGAATAACGTTTTGACTTCCTAATTAATTTTAGACTGATGTATATATGTGTCACAGAATAACGTTTTGACTTCCTAATTATTTGCTTGAATCCTCATTGATAAAAACTTATTATTTTATATGGCTTTAAGTTATTAGTTGCTGATAATATTTCTTCATCTTAGAGGACGACTATAGGAAGAAAATTTATTTTCTTCCATTGGATTGTATTAGCCACCCAGTTAATAAAAAGTAACTGTCAAGTCCCTGAACTTTAATTCTTTCATGTCCACGATCGTTTGAAAAAATTTTGTCCATGCAGCGAAATCAGCCCACTACAGTACTAAGATCACGGAAAGTTCCAGCTGCAAAGAGCTCTTTGAGATTACTAACAAGCTAATGTCAAGGAACAAATGCACACCACTTCCAACTACCTTCTCTCCAGTCGACCTTCCGGACGTGTTTGCAAATTCCTTCCGTGACAAAGTACAAACCATTAGAGATAAGCTTGACAACACAATTTCATTTGACTCGTCGTCACCATACAGTTGCGATACAGAATTTCAGCGGCAACCGTTAGCAGCATTTGAACCTGTCTCTATGGATTTAGTATGTACAATCGTGATGAAGAGTGCACCAAAGTCATGATCCAGTTCCAACATCACTGCTGCTTGAGTGATTAGATTCAATAGTGCCTTCACTAACTGATGTTATTAATACCTCTCTCTCATCCGGGGAAAACTGCCATTGTAAAGCCTCTGCTGAAGAAACCAACACTCGACCATACCGACTTAAAGAACTGCCGCCCAGTTTCTAATCTCCCATTCATGTCAAAAAATCTTAGAAAAAGTTGTTCTATCCCAACTTGTATCTCATCTGAATTCAAACAGTCTTATTAGCAATGTACAGTCTGCATATCGCTCTTGCCACAGTACTGAAACTACTCTTCTGAAAGTAGTTAATGACCTTCTCTCTGCTTTGGATAGCGGAAAGATTACAGTCGTCACCCTCCTTGATTTGTCTGCAGCATTTGACACAATAGACCATGATATATTACTTCACCGTCTCCAGCATGTATTTGACATTCATGATACAGCCTTACTGTGGTTCAAGTCATACTTGGTCAACAGGCCACAAATTGTGTCCGCAAATGGAATACACTGCAGCCCAGTTGATCTATGTTGTGGTGTTCTACAGGGGTCTCTTCTTGGACCAGTTCTCTTCATTCTATACACTTAGCCGCTCTCAAGTGTCATTGATCATGATCCAGTGTCTCACCAATTGTACACTGATGGCATCCAAATATACAAATCTAGCCACCCAACTGAAGTTGATGCTACCATCCAAGGCATAGAGAGGTGCATTACTGATGTGAAATCATAGATGATATGTAACAAGCTGCATATGAATGATGATAAAACTGAAGCCATTGTGATTACAACACAAGACTTTCTCATTCACATCCTTTACCTCAAACAATAAATATCAGCAACACCAACATTAAATTCACACAGTCAGTACGAAACCTAGGTGTTACTCTCGACAGTACTCTCACATTGCACCAACATGTCATGAACATATGCAAGGCTGCATATCTTGAGCTGAGATGCATCAGCTCCATTCGCAAATATCTTTCAGTTGATGCCACTAAAACACTTGTGTGTTCCTTAGTACTTTCAAGACTGGACTATTGTAATTCAATTCTGTCTGGTTCATCTCAATATCTACTCCAGAAACTTCAAAAAGTTCAAAACACAGCTTCTCGGATCATCTTTAGAGTACCACGATCAGAGCATGCCTCCCCCCTGTTTTGTACCCTACAGTAGCTATCCATACGATCCAGAATTAAACACAAATTTGTTCTCTGTGCTACATTTCACTGACGGGCTCCAGTCCAACATACCTATCTGACCTCACCCATGTGTACACACCAGCAAGATACTTATGCTCCTCTTCTGACACTCGTATTCTCATTATTCCCACTATGAAAACGAAATCATATGGACAACGTTCTTTTGCATACCAGGGCCCAGCAACGTGGAACGAATTGCCCACTGAACGTAGACACAAAGACACAGTGATCTCATTCAAGAACGCTCTTAAAACTCACCTATTTCGACTGCAAGAACAAACTTAACGACCTAAATATGTTTTCTACCTTAAATATTTTCAGCATGTTTTGTTTTCTAATTTAATGGTGTTTGTTTCTTGTAATCATATCATTATATATGTTTGTTTAATGTTGTAAAGCGCTTAGAGCTTCTAAAGATTAGGCGCTATGCAAAGTCCACATTATTATTATTATTATTATTATTATTATTATTATTATCAAGATATCATTTTTGTTGTAATGAAAACTAATCTTATTTTAATATCGATATTGCAGATCAAGTCATGCAATAAAATTATATTTCGTCAGTTTGAGTCTTGCGACTTTTATTTACGTGATGTATGTATGAAAGTATGCATGTACTTATGTACGCACATATCTATCTGTCTATCTATCTATCTATCTATCTATCTATCTATATATATATATATATATATATATATATATATATATATATATATATATATATATATATATATATATATATATATATATATATATATATATATATTTGCATAGAGCCTAAATGGGTCATAAATAATTCATCAATTTTTTTAAAGTGTTGAAGGGAAACTGCAGATATCATAAACATTCCTATGTTGTCAGTTTCATTTTGTACTTGCAATTCGTTTGTTATACATGGATCAGTTTGTTAGCAAAAATTTTACTTGAATTATGAAAGCATCATTTATCTGTACGGCATGTGATCAAAATCATGTGATCAAACTTGCACGCAATAGTGTAAAGTTCATTTTTAGTTCATATGAAATTGCTGACATACAGTCATTACCCAAGCTTCCGACTGACTGAGTCCTTTCTGCTTTCCAAAGTATTGTAACTTCTTCATTTATTTAGATCTCAATGCAACTACCATATCTGAGCATTTTACACCCTTCGAAATGCAACGTTTAATTCATCCGTGCAGATACAGACATGTTCTGTAGCTACTAGACATATACTACATGACTCTGATAACTTGCATCATTGACCTATGAGTGGATTATTCAAAAGGGCTTAGTCAACCCTAAAATAAGTCATAGGTGCTTGAGCAGAAAGAAGATTTTATGTCTATCCGGCATGATAGCTTAATATAGATCACAAACCACAGAGTCTGGTAAATGTCAAAATGTTCGTTTCAATCTCCAATATAAAACTTGCCTTAAATCCGATAAAGTCGCGTATTCTTTGACAGGACAGGTTGCACTTAACTTCATTTTCAGCTTCAGTTCCATTACTCGGTCTAATTTCGGCTTGACGAACATCACCTACAAAGGAAGAACGCTGCGCAGATATCCATATATAAATGGAAAATATTGTTGTCTCCCCACTCCTACATCGCCATTTCAAGTTAGAATTGTATGGTCCTTTCATATGTTCATCAGGTAGTAATACATCTATCTTTACAGTGCTTTGTGTTTTCCAACTTTCCCAAAAAGGATTCATTAGCTGTTTCCTCAGCATTGTATCAGTTAGTATGTATGTACGTATGGCTTTTTATAATTTTATTTCAGACCAATGTTCAGAATGTATTGCCAGGTTCACCAAGGCGATGAGCTGTGTTGAAAATTAATTCAATACTAAAAAGTTTAGTCTTAAATGTTCAGTCTTAATTTAAACAGTCAAATCTTCATGCTAAAATCCTGAATTATAAAAATTCTTTCACTTAGAATATTTCAAAATCCGGCTCTGTGTCATAATCGCCAAACAGTTCATGCAACTTGGTTTCTGTTATGGGAGTGCTGTCGTCATTGTCATCAGAGTAATGTGATTGTGTGTCGTTCGGCTTTTCATTCTCTTTCTCGTCAACTGAATTAAATATAGCGTCATCCTCAGTTCCATCAATAGTATTGCTGATACAGCACTTTTGAAATGATTTCGAGGGAATCGAGTTCCTTGCATCTTTGAACATCTTGGCGACCAGGTCGTTGAAATTTCGTCTTTCTTCAGTTTCACTGCACCTAAACAAACCCAGCTGGACCACATAGTTCATAGCCTGTCTTTAAACGGCTTGTTTAGGCAGACGTCAAGAAGTAGTAAAACTGATGCTAAACCTCCAGGTATCATAGCCAATGTAGTTCTAGTTTTCTTAGCGACCTTTGTGACCCTGCCTGTCTTTTGTGCTCGAAATATGCCCCAGACGAGCGTTGAAGGTTTCTTCAGAATTGCACCTCGTCTCTGGTTCCTCACTTTCTCCAGCCGTTCATCTTTGCTAGCCAAGGTTCCGATATGATAAGCCTATCTACACCTTGGCGAATCGAGCAGATATTTCTGTACTTCGGGTCTGTGAATTTTATTGGATGCGGCGGCAAGCCACAGCATCCAATCAAACTTATGTGGTTAAAATTTGAACACTGTTCCTACATGATGGAGACAAGGGGACAATGCATCTTTGTTACACGATATTGGTTAGTTGGCATTCATGAAGGCAACGAGGCAACTCATGAAATCCAATAGATGTCGCTAGGACAAAGAACTCATATGTCTGTTCGATCCGCCAAGGTTATCATATCGGAACCTTGGCTAGCGAACATGCCAGCCATTTAACAGTTCCACTTTCGCTCATCCATTCCTTTGATGTGCGTGAACGATGACACCAGCAGAAAATTTTGTGCTTTTAGGCAGTCTTCCGTTTGAAAATGTTAACAGGAGGCAGTTTTAAACCACCAGCTAAACAATCCGTGAGATGTGTTTTTCATGACCGGTGGTTTTGATCAGAATAGTTTTCTCATCAAGTGCATGGACTGTTTTGTTGCTTGGAAGGTCAAAGGTCATAAGCGTCTCATTCATATTTCCGATTTCCGATTGTTCGAATGAGCACCCCTTTTTACGTTGGACGATGAACTTCTGAAACGATTCGATTTTTTCTTCCAAGTCTTTCTTCCGTGCCTGAGACAGAAACCATGCCGGTTTCATAAAACTTGAACACCAACCGGTTGATACAACAAAATTTTAATGAATCTGACGACTTGTATTTATCGTCTTTCGCCATTTACATAGCACGCAGACAAATTGCAGTTGTTGTGACAATTTATCCGTATGTAGACATTCACTAACAGAATCACTGAGTTATTTCTCCAATTCAGGGAATGAGGCGATCCAAGTCCTACGTGCCTTCTTTATTCTTGGCATCACTACTAATGCAGCTTTGCTTTTCTTCCATTTCCGTACTTGCTTTTCGTGCACATCAAATTCGCGTGAGTCGCAGTTGTTATTTATTTCTGCATATTCAATAGCTTTAAGTTTGAGTGCCGCATCATAAGTAGAACGCTTTCTTTTATTTCCACCACTATTCAGTTTAACTATTTGCTTACATTTCTAGAAAGAATAAACTGAAATAAGTTTTGAGAGTTATAGAATCCTATGTACATTTTATCGTGTAATTTCTCCATGGGTGGTTGGGTATCAAATTGTATTGTATAATTATTTATCATTGTTTCGTTTTTTACCACCGGTAGCATAATTCAGTTAACAAAAATATGATTGGTTGTCAGAGTGGACATCGTTACACACAAAAACCACTTAAAGCTTAAAGAGTTACGGTTACGGCATTCATTAGAAACCATGATCTTTGCTTTATCTCACCAAATAATACATCGGAGAGTCAGTATGGATTAGTCAATACATTGGCATTGTGCAACAAGACAAACCCATTATCCTTGAGGAATTATTTACCTTGGTAGCGGTAGTTTTTGTTCTGCAGCTAATAAACCTCTTTGCTTTAGATGCAACTAAACAATATTATTATTATTATTATTATTATTATTATTATTATTATTATTATTATTATTATTCTTGTTGTAAAAACAACAGCAATCACGTAATTTATGAGTGAGTAAATCTTTAAATTGATTTAAATTTTATTTCTATCCATTTCAAATATTAGTTCTTTTCACTGTCTGGTTGTAGTTGAAGTCGCATAGCACGCATATGTGCTTCGAAACAAACGAATAAAAGAAACTATTTTTGGCAAAGATGTCTAAACAGTCAACATTCGCAGCTTAGTGTGGGGAAAAGTGAGATGATACTGACGTAGTTCTTGAAATAGTGGTGAAATCGCAACAGAACCTTGGTTTTAATGCTACGTCCTATACTCTTTGGATACAATTAACATCTTAAGGTGGCTGCCGATCTTGCTGATAAAAGAAAACTTACTACTCGATAAATATACTCTTGCAAGAATTGTAAATGCAGCTCAAAAAAAGGTCAGTTATATTTAATAGCTAATCATTGGTCAATCTTTGGAGATTCTTTAATCTGATCAATTATCCCTGGGCTATTTGAATTACCTATTTACAGAAGTCAGTGTTTGCAAAAATTGTCTGGAATTTGAGTCATTTACCCATGAGTAGAGTGACACGAACAGCAAAATGAAAATATGCAATATTAAAGGCGTACTTATTTAAGTAGTTGTAGAACAAAATTACATAACAGAACAAATATCTATCCCCTTGAGATTGTGTGCTCAGGTAACTCCTGACTTAATTCCATGAATAAGTTAAATCCACTGTAACCATTATTTCCTTCAGTTAGCACTGCGTTTGCAGCGATTGTATTTTTCCTCAGAGTCCTGGATAAGTTGAGACTGAACTTTCTCTGGGTGTCCCAAGGCTGTGTCCTTTGCATTTCCATGTATAATTTCTTTTTTCTGTTTATTGTCACAGCTTAGTCTGATAGTTCATTGGTGATGTTTTCATAATTATTCTATATGGACCACTGGACTCTATCTAACTCAGCTATACATAGTCTTCGTGACCCTACCTTCTCATCTCATATCATGTCTCCCATTACCGTCATAATTAGCTTGAGTCTGGGTCATCGTGACCATCACTAGCGTCATAATTAGCTTGAGTGTGGGACACGGTGACATAGTAACTCCTGAGCACATGGTGGGGGGTCATTATGGAGCAAGAGTTCGAATTCCATGCCCTAGCTTTATAGAAAAGGCTGCCCAAATGTTTGGGCAGAGCCATCGTACCTTTGGATCTTTGCATTTACATTTTAAAGACTTTTCTGTTAGTGCCTTAATGAACCACTACCGATTCTTGAGAAGTATGGTCGTTGAATATTGATCTGCAATGGCACGAACTAAACAAACTGCCCGTAAGTCCACAGGATTATAAGAGATTGGAAAACGATGTGCGGAAAACGGAGTGCAAATACATAGAACTAAAGAAGATAAACTTAAAAATCTAAAAATTGTACTAGAAGGAAATAGAGCTGTTGAAAAATTACCTGAAAAGAAGTGAGAGTGAGAAACACGTGCTGCACGTGAAATAACAAAATGGCGGCGAGCAAAGAATTGACAGAGTTGGAAAAATACTTTAGGACCAGAAGAATAGAGACGGAGGAAGGATCCTTTCTAGAATGTGCATACAAGGAGGGCACACAAGAAATTGATATGACAGAAATACCCTTAGAAAGAAGACTAAGTATGGCCACGATAATGACAGCTTTACAAATTAAGAACAAGGATTGTGTTAATTTGACTGAATCACTTAACAGGAAAGGCTATAAAGGGTGTAGGCCTATACTAAGACCAAAGGGAACCAAGCCAATATTACCATCAAGAGAAATAACCATTGGAGGAGAACAAGTAATTGTCAAAGAACCATCACCAATACTAAAGAAAATAAAAAAAGAAAACTGCAGAACTTCATCTATCGGATATACCATTGGAAATACCCCTACAGGCAACAGTGGAGAGGTTCGAGGGAACATTCAACATCAAAGTGACGAAAGCAAGAATGGATACTATCCCTCTTACCCCTATCAAAAAATGGAATAAGGATACTTGAAATAGAAACATCAGAAATAAGGAAAATGAAGCCAGCCTTTTTCCTACATGGTTTTCTAAAACCAATCCTGGTATAAAGGTTGCGTCCGTCATAGAAAGTGTAATAAATGCAGGAATACTGGCCATACCCCACAGAAATGTCCAATGATCCAAGAGGGGTAAACAGCAAGTCTGTGTCTCAGAAATGACAGTCTTCCCTAACCAAAATCAGCAAGAACAACAGAACATCAAACAGGGACAGAAATTGCAGGAACTTAACCTGAAACAAAAACAACAAAGTTTCCAAACCAAAAGAAACAACACGATCAGCAAGAACAACAGAACATCAAACAGGAATAGCAACAACAATAACAAAAACAAAAGCGAGAGGAGATGCAGGCTCAACAACAGAAACAAAAGCACCAGCAGCAGCAACAAAAACAACAACACAATGCAGATAAAACAACCATAGAGACAACAATACATAATTAAGAAAAACAATTTGCAGCAGTAAGAGCAACAGAACACCAAACTGGAACAACAACAATAACAACAAAAACGAAAACAACAGGCTCGATCACAGAAACACAAGTAGCAACAGAAAGGACAGTAACACAATCAGGTGCAGAGAAAACAACAACAACAACAACAACAACAACAGAGACAACAATAAATGTAAAAGGAGAACTCTTTGCAGAATGGAATAAGGAGAAAGAAAGGAAACTGAAAAAGACGCAAAATGAGAGCTAGAAGGAGACAAACAAGTCAAGAAATCGAGGCGAACAGGAAGAAATATCTACTGAACTTCGAAGAGGATTCGGATGATCCTGAATGAACTCAACATTTCCAAAATAAAACAGACTACTACCTATTGACTTTCGATGGGTAAATCTTTATTTAAAAAAAAGAAAAACAAACAAAAAAACAATAGATCCGTAAGGACAAACCTGACTATAATATAAATACAATTTTTAAAAAAATTCAATATAGAAAACAAACATAGCGTACACCAACACATAAACTCAAAGCCTTCAGGCAGTAATACCATTAGGGCAGGTGGGCTTCCTTAAAGTGGTCTGAAAAGATCAAGCAAGGGAGATACCTCACCCCACCCCCCCAAAAAATAATGAACCGCTCCGGTAGCCTAGTGGTGAGAGCGTCCGAGTCGGATGCGGGAGGTCGCGGGTTCGAACCCCGGCAGAGTCATACCAAAGACGTATAAAAATGGTACTAGTAGCTGCCTCGCTTGACGCTCAGCGTTAAGAGGTTAGTGCTAGAACTGGTCGGACTACAGTCAGGGTAATGTGACTGTATGGGACATGATGCTACATGTCTGCGGCAAGACGCCCCAGTGCTAGACATCACTATAAATTGTCACACTGTAGACATCGTAGCGATATGACTGAAAAATTGTTAAAGCTACGTTAAAAATCCAAATCACACACACACACACACACACACACACACACACACACGCGCACGCACACACACACACGCACACACACACACACGTGTTAATGCATTAAATTGTTGTCTGAGGACATTATAAAAGGGTTTAAATTTTAGATTGAGACATTCTGTTTTCTTCTTTATCCTATAATATCAATTGTGAAATATGGTCTTTGTTTTGTTTTAACTTTAACTAGGAATTTATATCTCTTTGTAAATTAATAAAATATTATTATTGGAAACGATTTGCTACTAACTTCATGCTCTATAATAATTAGTTGTAGAAATAAAATATCTTTATAAGTTACAAAACATGGTGTTTCGATATTTAAGGTCCAACATTCAGTAACTTGACTTTACTTAAAAAACGAATTTGGTATTAGTTAGAAATATTAAATTCTTAATGTTCTACGAATATTTGGGATATCTTTGGCTCATTCTACGAATATTTGGGATATCTTTGGCTCATTCGGTATTTTATTATTTAAATCGTATTCTAAAGGACAAAAATTCCACAGTTGAATGAATTTTGTGATCTGTGAACGAATGCAATAATTATAGGTGTCCTTTTATATCTAGAGTGTATAACTTGATGTGTGTAATTTTCTATTTTTGATTTAATAGAAGTCATCGTACCTCAGCATTTATAATTTTGCCTTTCCTTACAGTTCAAACCTAGCATCCTCTCGCATCCCAGCGATGTATCCATCATGCATCGCAATGAGTCACACCACCGTAAGGGAGGCCAGAATACTGTATTTCTCTCTTTCGATCTAAGAGTTTTTCCACCAAATTGGTATGGGAGCCATTGGAGTTCTGAATCCTGAAACCATACAAACATAATAAGAGGTGAAGAAGAAAACTTTCAAAACCACAGATGGGAAACAAATCGTGTCATACTACTTCCATAGATTCTATTTCTCTTCCTTTTGGCTGTGTAAAAATCATTTCCGTTCCTCTTTGTAGTGTAAAAGTGTTTCTCAAGTAAGACTCCACAAGTAGGATTTGGTCACTTCACTAGAGACCACACCCCCACCCCCACCAAAAACAAACATGCAAGTAGCATTCATTGCTAAAAGACTGGCTGATCGAGGGGGTGGAAGTTTTCAAATGATGTATGAATAACGAAACATATCGGTCAGTCATTTCGATGGTGGCATGTAGCGAATTAGCTCCCTCTACACACAGTTAACAGTGATATGTCTTTAGCATTACCTATCAATTACTGTGTTTCCAGTGCCTAACAGCCATTTAGATCTCGAAGCAACCTTCTTTGACAATACAGTAAAACCCGTGTTGAGAGACCACTGCTATGAGAGATCAACTGTTTTGAGAGACCATAATCTCTATGCACAGATTTATTGATCATGTGGCGTATGACCTGTTATGAAGTACCACTTGCCTTGAGACACCGTTGTTGTTGTTTTTTTTTTGTTGCGGAAAGGGTGGTTTTTCAAGACAGATTCTATAGTAGTTTTATTTAAACTTAAAATATTGGATATTGATATTGGAACCTGTAACTGCTTATTATATATGTACAATAAGAATCTGAATACAAACTATGAAATGCGAAACATTTAACATAATTCGGTATTATGTAGCCAGTCCATATATATATATATATATATATATATATATATATATATATATATATATATATATATATATATATATATATATATACTCTATATATATATATATATATATATATATATATATATTGTTACGTATAGGCTCGTTCACAAGTAACACAAAGAAAAGAGTGAAACCAACAAGCTTTGTAAGTTTTAACAAAAATAATTTATTTCCCTAGAAAACACGGTGAAAAGGTGAAAATAGAAAATAGGACTTACAGTTTGTGATGACAATCCAAACATTTGTCCTAGTACTGAAAAAAATACAAGTCCTATCACCAAATAATTTTAACTGAATCCAGGTTCGAATCTTGATGACGTTCCAAGATGGAGGAAGATGACGTCAGGTGAATTATTTATACGAATGTCAAGAGTTCCACGTTGAACCACAACTTGTAATGTTTCAATTTAGAATAAATTTCCATCGAATGTCTTTGTCACTTGTATAGTTCTCCAGGGAATAAATTATTATATTCTAAAATATAGATGAACTTCTGAACAAGTTGTCATCTATAATAAAACATTTCGAGCTCCAAAGATGTAAAAATACAACTCTTTTCGGCACCTAATAGAAATATATCCTTCTTCTTGAAGATATATTGTACGACTGAATATTTCACGGGGATCTGAGCATTTTTAAACTGAACTAAGACGTCATTTCAAGCGCGCACGATGAAACGCGTGACTATTTCATCATCAAATAGTGCAGTAAACAATGCAATTTCACTTTGGTCAGGAAATGACTTTGGCAATAACCAATCGTTTTCGCGTAGTGTTTACTTAAATCGACAAACCATGGCATGCAAAAATCGTGCTTATGCGAGTCATACTACGTTTTATATAAACATAATATCTCTTTCAAAAATATCAGATCCTGTGAAAATAATCATTACAAGATAATGTAATGATACAAAAATTAAAAAAAAAAGAATTTAAAATTAACACGCAAGTAATTAAATTACATATTCGTAACACTTTCCCGCATAAAGAAAAAAAAAAGATTTATGTAATAAAGCTTTCTTTTTTACCATATGTAAACTATGCATGAGGTAATGAAAATTACATAAGAAGAACTCTTACGAATTATACAAAGTGTATATGAAAATATTATTTCTATACACGGGAAAGTGCATCTGCAATCAAATTGTCTTTTCCTTTGATGTGCCTGATGTTGAGATTATATTCTAGCAAAAACAAACTCTACCTTAATAATCATTGATTTTTATTTTTCATCTTGTCGATGAAAGTAAGGACGTTGTGATCACTATACACAACAACCGGAGAAGGAGCTGAGCTAATGTAAACTTCTAAATGCTGTAATGCCAATATTAAAGCCAAACATTCCTTCTCGATTGTTGAGTAATTTCTTTGGTGCTTATTTAATTTCTTAGAGAAATAGCACACTGGGTGATCAACACCATTTCTATCTTCTTGAATCAATACTGCTCCAACCCCAACATCACTTGCATCAACAGATAATTTGAAAGACTGAATGAAATTTGGAGCTGTGAGAACCGGCGCACTTTTG
>JAECUM010071129.1:0-12736 GCA_016617855.1 Megalonaias nervosa | reverse complement strand
ATACATACATTCAAAGCATTTTGTCATTTTTTCGTAAATTTGTAGAAACTGAAAGAATAAAATGTGTATTCGAGTGGCAGTACGTATATGTATCTGTTAATAATTACCATTGTAATCTAGGCATTCATGGAAATAAGAATCATCACATCGTATACTTGAATCATATAGTCATGTGCAGGCTACAATGGCCAAGGTTGGAACCTAAATCTTGAAGTAAACAACAATATTAAATCCATGGCATCAACGGGGAGGGAAAATCGATCCTATGCAGCATTGGCATGTTTTACAACAGTGCAGTTTTAAAAGAATGGAAAGCAAGCGCTGTTTTGGAAACCGTCGCTACTGAGAGAGAGTGATACAGACACTCGTGATTGTTGTGTATTGGGGGCAAGGAATTATCGATTAGTGTGGCCTCGTGATTTATTATCTCTGGTCGCAGTCTTGACGTCATTGATAGCAATTCATTTGACATTTATTTTATCAGGCCCACAGCAATGTAACTGATGGAGAAAGAAGGATTACAAGATTGGTAGGTTTACGCACAACGTTTTTCTTAAACTGATAGGTTGCCAAGAAATAGTGTCAGACTACGATGACGCATTCTTGTCTCATTTACAGCATGCAGTTTGTGTTTTACGTCTACGTACGTACTTGTATATATATATATATATATATATATATATATATATATATATATATATATATATATATATATATATATATATATATATATATATATATATATATATAAAATTTTCTTTCTTTAATATATGTATATTTCAATGTAGCCTTGTGCCGTGAATTTCGGTTGGAATGTGTGACTCAATAACTGAATGAACTGTTTTCGTCCCTGTCTATCTCGCCATCTATGTATTTATCTGCGTGTCTGTCTGTCTGTTGATATATCTATGTATCCATCAATCCTGTCAGCCATCCATCAGTATACCTATTTATGTTTCATCCATCTGGCCTTCAATCAATCCATTCTTCGATATTTTTGTCTGTTTGTCTATCCTTTCATTGTTCTTTCACCCATCTACGTATGCATGTATGCATTTGCATTTCTCATTGTCTGTCTGTCTGTCGGTTTGTCACTCTAACTTAATACTTTATTTTTCAAATTTAGCTGATTTTAGTCAAAGTTAGATTGATTGATGCAGTGTAGAGAGTCCCAACTCTTTTGGATATATCATATTTTGTTAACTGGGAACCTCATCCGAAGTCATGTTCATTCTTTCATTAATCTGTACGTTAATTCAGAAAATTCAGAATACACATATGAATTAACATTTTGTCGACAGTTCAGCGACAATATCAGATTATCAGAGGTCTAGCGTATGTATGTATGTATGTATGTATATATGTATGAATGTATGTATGTGTGCATGTATGTATGCATGTGTGAGTATGTGTATATATGTATGTATGTATATATGTGTGTGCGAGATACTTAAAAAAACAACAAAAAATTACATCTGTACAAGCCTTTATTTAAAGAACACAGAAACAAACGGATGTCACGAATCGAAATAAACCCATACGAAATGTTCACACCAGAAATACGGAATAGATACATGGTCAAATAGTACGATAACGTAAACCACATAAAACAAACTGAATTTTACACATTCTACATGCTATGTTGAAGAATGGTTTCCATAAGTGACTTAAACATAAGTATACTCTCGAAATTCAAACCAATATCTTTAATATAACTGGCTGTAAGACTGGCAGAGAAGTAAGTTAAACCCAAAGCTGAACATGTTAAATATTTAGGTTACAATATCTTATTTAAATAAAGCTATTGCTGGAAGGGAGTTGGTTACCACAGAAAAAGACAAACAGAATATTCAGTGAATATCTAATAAAATCTCCATAAACTAATATAACCAATAAAAAAAAAACAAACTAATAGAACAATTCAATGACTTTCCGACAGAGTTAGAACTAAGTATATATGAAAAGTACGAAGGACAATTTCCAACAAACTGTGAACTTTGTAGGCATGTATTGGAAGTTTGACTTCTTGGAAACCACACTATGTCAATATCTGTTCTTGTTTCGTAATAAGTACTAAATGCAGAGGCTATGTGCTGCATCTGCGGCCATATTATCAGTAATAAGCTTTACCTTGCTGAATGAAAAAAATGAGTTCCAACATCCACAACAATGACTACAACACTAAAGGAATCGAAGGCAGCATACTCCTTAAGTACAGAAAATGTATGAAGAAGGTAAAAAGTGAAATTGTCCCTTTTCAAATTGCAATATTACCCAAACCATAGATTTTAACATGAGGTATGTTGCTTTTTTGTTGAAATAAGCCATTTGAATCTTATGGAAATGTCTTGAAAAATTCTTTCAGAAAGGCAAAAGTTATTTCTTCTCCTAGGGTTGGTCCTCTACGTGGGATCACCCTTGCTTAAATTGTCTTCTAGTGACATTTACTCGTATGGAACCTTTAGTACACACTGACAGATGAATGACACAATGGTTGCCTAGCAACAATACGAATATCAATACATAAGGCAGCCACAAAAACGTCATTTGGGTTATTGTAGATCTGTTAATGAGGTAATACGCACTCTAATTATCTGACAGTGATTTTTATGCAACAAGTTCCTGATGGAGTATAAGAATTATACGACTTCAGATTATGGTTTAGCACAGATTTGAATTCATACAGTAAACAACGTGTAATCACTTTAAACGTTGGAATGTTTAGAATGTACACATATCTATGTAGATATTCCCTGTATTGAATAAGAAAGGATGATATATTCCCCGCATCAGCTCTCGGACATGCCATGTTACATTCCCTTCTGCGGCGACTTGTCTTTATCGGCTCGAAAGTCAAGCCATTGGGTCTGTAACAATTATCCTATAAGAAACGCTGGCACGCTCCGATTTTCCGTGCTTCAGATACCAGTTTTTAATTGATGTATTGCGTATCAACAGGGTTGAAGCATTCGACGAGTTTCAATATGTATATATGCATGTATGTATGTATGTATGTATGGACGTACGTACGTACTTATGTCTGTATGTATGAGTATATGTATGTATGTATGTATGTATGTATGTATGTATGTATGTGAATCCAATTAAAATCAGATCTCCTCTATCCTTCGTGAAGATCTGACAGCGACTGCCTAGGGTGATGTTCTGGTGACCTTTAAATTATCCAATGAAAATGCAGCTTTTAGAACTTTGAACGTGAATCAAATCGTTCGGCACACATTGCTCTTCAGTCATACCGCTCAGTTTCCCAAACGCGATGGTTCAAGACTTCATCTGACTGGCTGATAAAATTAGCGATTTTGGCAATAGCATAGGTCACCAGAACATGACCCCTCAGCGGTAGCTGTCTGTCAGATTTTCACTTAAGACAGTGGAAATCTGATTTTAATCAGATTGATATGTATGTATGTATGTATGTATGCATGTATGAATGCATGCATGCTTGGTTGGTTGGTTGATATCAGATTTGAAGGCGCATAAGCACTATATGGCTATGTAGCACCACAAAAAGCTTATATGAGAGAGGTATATGTATAAAATAGGTTTATTACGAACGAGCGACAAAAGTACAAAAACACAACGATGAGATGGTGAGGACAACATAATTAGATAATAAAATATAAATTAGGGTCATTAAAAATACACGTGGCTCAATTACTCAAAGGAAATTGGGTTGCACACAAGCTATACTTTAGAACAAATGTTAACTTCCTTCAAACAATTTAAAATACAAGACACATTTACTGTCTCAGAAAACTTTTTCTTTTGCTAAACACTGAAGTAACGATCGTATGTAGGTTGGAGATAGAAACAGTCTATCATAAAGTCTTTCATTGGAAGAAACGCATTTATGTGGGTCTTCGCCCTATAAATGCAGGAGTGGTCTATGTAAGTATGACCATTTCTAATTGGTTCAATGACCAGTTCGTTCATACGGATGTTTATGTAAGAAGTAGGCCATTCGCTTAAGGTAGGTTTGATCACATGGCGCTTGTTATTGTTTTATGATACCAGGTTTATTAAAATCAGATGGTTGATAATGTTATTGGTTTCGATATTAAAACGCGTAACAGATTAAAATAAAATTGGGCACCCATATCTTGGTCGTACCTAGTAATTCCTGTCTGAAAGAACGTTCGATATAAAAGTGGCCAGACGGCCTTTTAGGCCCAGATTGGGCATGTCATTCGTTATTTCATTCTTCCATGTTGTATCATAAGCCTTTTCCAAAGAAATAGCTACTAAATGTTCTTTCTTTGAAAACGCAACGCTCTTCATATCTACCAAGATGATCGTTGGTACTAAGGCAATATCAGAAGCCACTTTAGGAAGGAGATATTAAATTGTTAGTCTCCATGTACCAAACAAGCCTTGCATTCATAATTCATTCCATCGTTGGACAAGCACAGCTCGTAAAGGCAATTGGAGAGTAGTTTAAAGGAGATATGATATCCTTACCAGGTTTGGGAGCAGGTATTTCTGTGACCTCTTTCCAAGTGTTTGGTATATTGCCATTGGTCCATAAATCATTGAAAACTTCCAAAAGAACGATTGATGAAGGTTCCGGTAGGTGTTAAAAACTGGTAAATGTATATCGTCAGGCCAGGTGGATGTACAATTGGCCTAGTTTAAAAATCTGCAAGTTCCAAAAGTGAAAAAGGTTGATTATAATTTTCTTTTTTAAATGTAAATTTTAAACAGTCTTCTCTTGTTCACTTTTCAGCGTTCGAATATCTGCCTCATAATTTGATGATGATGATGATGATGATGATGAAGTTTTAGCAAAACTATCAGCAAACATATTTCCCGTCATGTTTGGAGTTCAAGATTTTATTGTTTAACATTTGTTATTTTTTCCCTAACCATTTATTTTGCTGAATGTGTCCGATACTTGTTTTTTTTATATAGAAACGAGAGTTTAAAGTAGAACTTAGTTTTTCCATACTGCTTTCTTACATTCTTTAATTGTATAGCAAGCTGCAGCCAGGTATATGTAGTACCTACTTGCTAAATTTTCACAATACTTCTCAGGTTGTTGAATAACTTCTTTACAATCTTTAGTGAAGCATGGTGTTTACTCTTTGAAGTTAGACGAGGACTTGGGAATGGATTCTTCTGCATTCTCGAGGAAAACAGATGTAAACTCTCCAGCAGAGAAATGACGTTTATAAGCTATATCTGTTGAGTCTAGTTTTGCAAAGTGTTTCAAACCAGGCACAATCGGCCTTCTTTAAATTCCAGTGTGAAATTGGCTCATCAATGGCAGAGTTTATATTCTTTATAGAGACTGGGAAATGGTCATTGCTGTGTAGACCATCATCGACCTTTGAATCAGAATCCAAAAGACAGAGATCGAGAACAAATTGTTAGACCTATGCACGTATATGAACGAATTCTTGGATGTAAACATATCGTCGATTTGGTGTTTTATAAACACAAATCATGTTTTGAAATGGAATCTCCTACTTTTTTGCCTCGGTCGTTTATGTGCTTTGATCCCCATTAAATTGCATGGGCACTAGAATCCCCGAGTAGAACAAATATGGTAGGCAGCTGTAATCACATGTTTACATCCATGTCATGCAAATTTGTGTTTAAAGGAACGGCATTATGAGGGCCCTATTGTTCACAACAACGGAAAGCTCCTCCTGAAACCATGCCAATATTTTCAGAGTAGTTCTTAAAAAAGGATGATGTTGTACGTATCTTTTGAAAAGGTTACTCGCAGACACAACACTGCAAGATAATGTTTCGTTAAAAGCAGAAGAATTGCGTTGTAGTTGATTTTAATTCCTCTATATTTTCATTATACAATGTAATATAATGTGGAATATGTGAACATGTTGCTGCGTCGGTGACCTTTGTTTGGGTCTGTACATTCTTTGTTATCTTCGGGTTGGTCTTTTCAACTACTTTTACAGTGTGAGTGACTTTACATTAGGGTTTCTGATGTGAAGAATCGCATCATCGGCCGCTGACAGGACTTTTAGAACATGTGTCTTCCTTGTGACCGTACATCTGACTCTTAAAATACTGAAGAAAATTTGGTATGCATATCTCAACCTTGACCTACAAAAATCCAATTTTTGGATACCTTGGGTATTTTTGGTATGTTAAAGGTTGGTATGATATCCTGAAAATTTCTGCCACGTTTAATACGGATTTGTCGAAATGCCAATGACAACTTGGTCCTTAATGCCATTGATGACTTCAGGATCAATAACTCCCACAAAATCGAGACAGTGACTCGTGTCTTTAGATGACTGGTAATTCATGGAGCGTCTTAACTTCTTGATATTTTCTGTCTGTCCTTATCATTCAATGTCCAGGAGCAAACTACTCGATTTTTAGTTTTTGCATTCTTTTAGGTGTACTGACTATCCCAAGTATAGTCTTTTTGACTTTAAATGGCAATGTTTTAATCATCTTGATGGTATGACCATGAAGTACTGTAATGAATCTACATCGCATGGTTCATAGTCTGATTCGGACCAAGGTTTTATTATTTTAAGCTAATTCTTTTTTGACTGTTCATTACGTTTTGTTGTATATTCATCACCCATGCTCACTCACCCATCAGGGAGTCCAACAAGGGTACACTTATTAAATGCTAGGAATCAACAGGTAGTATAATGAGTAGGCAAAGATACCTCTCTATTGAATCGTTAAGCCACAGACTTCTAGAAAGTCTTCTGACGAGGGAGAAGAAAAAGGAAAAATGGGGGAATCCTTAGGTGCATCAGTGGTATAAAGTGAGAAACGGGAAAAAGGTAAAGAGGTCAGAAAATTAAGTTACGAAGGCTTCCCAGGGATAGGCGTGACAGGCCGATTTGTCGAGACCGGGATAATCCCTATCAAGCTCTAGTAAGAAATAGAGGCCAAAGTAGTGTGTTGCATCAGGGAGTCAGTCATGGGTCTCCCGTTTACTCAACTACCAGGATTCTTTCCTTCCTCACAACCCATGGCCAATATATTGGGTTCACTAAAATGCGTCTTAAGACATCTAGCGAGGATGCATCAGTTCTATTTTACCCCGAACCCGCTAGGGGATCTAGAGATGAGTAAATTTGTTTAAGACTCGTAGGAACTGGCAAGCATCAAATATAATATTTTGGGTATGTGGAGGTGGGGTGGGTGGGGGTCTTAATAACCAAAGTGGTGATTACTGACTATAGAATTTTTCAGTATTTTCGATATTGAGGTTTACTGTTTTTAATTGAGGGTGAATTCATAGTCAAAGGATGGAATCGAGTGTGGTTTCAGAGACTACATTATATGCGGGATTAGATGGATTAGTAGAAAGTATGGAAGTATATAGTGAAGAGTCAGTTTCTTCCGCATGAGCGATCGCGTTCTTTGGTTTGTATCAAGTTAGGGTCTTCCTGAAGGGGAAGTTCTAAATGCACCCAAAGTCGGATCAAGCATCTTGGGGTAAGATTTACAGGCTGATCCGTACACAATCGAACCATAGTGGATTTTAACTCTTACATGTATAACCAGAGCAAGATAATTCAAGCTGCTCTCGAACCAATGTTTGCAGGGACTCGTATTAAATCAAGGACTGACATTTTGAGGTATCTAATATGTGGAAACCAAGCTATTTTACGGTCGAGAATATCTCCAACAAATTTTCTTTCCTCCACAACAGGAAGAAAATTGTCATTATTACAGAGCATGTTTGTCAACAGGAATTTGACGCCATCGACGGAAGTGCATGCAAAAATGTTTAGACTTATGTTACGTGTAGGCTGGTACAAATGTAAAAGCAGAAAAGAGTGAAGTCAACAAGCTTTATAAATTTTAACAAAATAATTTATTTCCCTAGAAAACAATGTAAAAATAGGAAATAGGACTTACGGTTTGTGAATATAATCCAAAAATTAATCCTAAAGTTGAAAAATATAAGTCCTATCACTAAACAGTTCTAATTGAATCCAGGTTCGAATCTCGATGAAATTCCAATATGCAGGAGATAACGTCAGATGAGATCGTTGTACTTATTGCAACAGATCCTCGTTGAATCACAGTTTATGTTTCCGTTCAGAATTCCAGAATAAATTTCCATTGAATTTCTTTGTCCCCGAACTTTTTATAAAAAAGTACACTTGTTTAGTCTTCTAGAGAATAAATTATTAAAGTCCAAAACAACAGATGAACTTCAAAAACAATCTGACATCAACAATAGAAACACCTTGTACCCTCATGATGTAAAGATACGACTGACTAAATTTAATACCAATTGGCAGTTTTAAGCCTCGATTTTAGATCATATGGTAGCTCACGTGATAGGCGACGTGACCACCAATTTTTCAACATCGCAATAAAAAAAATGCCATTTATCACGTAGCTAGAATAGCCCTATCTAAGAATCAGATTCTCACGCTGGAAATGATTTTAAAAATTAAACCGTCTACATCAGAGCTAACGCGAGGCTGTAGATGACCTTGGCAATAGCCAATCGTTTTCGCGTAGTGTTTACAAAATCTGTGAACCAAAGTGAGCTAAAAATAGTGCTTAAGTCATACTTCACGTTCTAATCAGACTGATATTTGTTCAAAAAATATCAAATCCCGTGAAAATAATCATTACAATAAAATGTAATGAAACAAAAAAAAAATAAATTAAAAAAGAATTTAAAGACTAACACACAAGTAATTAAATTACATATACGTAACACTTAAAATATCGAACCCATTTTCTTCTGCCAGTGTTTGACCTCTATTTAAACGTATACGTAGTTGAGATTGGTATGCATACTCTTTGATTGACAGAGGAGAAGAAAGTGGTCGACATATCATTCAGTTTCTGGATTATGCCGTTTCACAATGCTGAATATGGTGATTGACAGCATGCCTCAACGAAGTATAACTATCTCATGTAGATAATATTCAGAAATGGTGTTGCCTACCCTTAATTCTAAATTTGTATCGTTTAAAACTTGGAGAAGGTTTGATAGGCGGCCATTTAGATGTAGGCTGAACAGGTCATTCATTATGCATATCATCAAGGTGGTGTCATCAGCATTCTTTAAGTCGAAAAAGAGCCACTATTTTCTTTCTGTATGAAAATTTGTTTAATATATGCTTCAAGTTTCAGGTTAAAGAAGATGGTCTCCTGTACTTCTCTGAATGTATATTGAGCGTCTGATAGTGGTTGGTAGGATTTGAGATTATAGAATGATGTATCATCTGTGGTTTTGCAAGTACAGCTTATGAATGATAAGAGGCGTTAGTTAAAATGGTCATTTCGGTCCTTTGCAAGTCTAGGTACTGGTATCACAACTGCATCTACCCAAGACTGTGACCAGTTTGCCGGATTTTATTGAAGATGCTTAGCAATGAGAGCTGTAACAAACGTTTTAGTTGGGATACTTTACGCAAATATAAATCTATTAAGCAAGGACAGTTGTAGCCATTTAAGGAAGTCAAAGGGCGTAGAGATGTATTCCTAAATCAAATACGTTTACGAGCTTTTATTTACACAAGTTTAATTGATAGCGTTCTTTGCGAGTTCCTTTTTATTATGGGTTGAAGTGCTCTCGATGCCTTAAAATCGAAATTATCTTAATTGTAATTTTGTGCTAAAATCGTGCAAATTGGACTATTTTTTGCTCCGATCAACTGGATTGAGGTGCTATCTGGGAACAAGCGTAATATTAACTGACATTGTAAGCTTATATTATTCGACAACCTCCTCGTCAGCTTGTACGCCCTAGCTATTTTGAAAACGAAAAGAATCAAGAATATACAAAATGGAACTCGAACGGAACTTCAACACTAAGATGGGCGTCCATATTTGCAAGCGCAGGTCTGTGTTAGTCATTGCAAGGAATACGGCATGCTAAATGCATGAGATAGTTTCTTGTCATTTTCAGTATTTTGGATACTTTAGGGTTGAAGTCATATTCCCCATTTTGGTCCTAGTTTCTTAATGTAAATTTGATTCTTTTAGCATACTGCAGGTACGAATTGGTTTATTACATGCACGGTCATCTACATAGAGGCGATTTTTATAATGAATCCAATTGATGATGTTGATGTACAAGGAAAATAAAGCATTAGATTAAGTACTGTGCCATATGTAATCTTGAATCTACCTTGAAACAACCAGATTTCGAACAATTATTTACCATCATAAATTGTTCTCGGAAACATAAAACAATAGCCTATCCACCGTATACATTGTGAAATAATTTAATCATTTATGGAGAAAAGTATCAAACGCAAACATTTTATTCTATTCCAATACAAAATATATACTTGGTAACCCTTGTTTACATGCTAACCTCAGTTGTGAGTAGGAAAACAGAGTTGTTCAAAGCTGTGAAATTGTCCAATTTTCCAAACACATTGTTTTGACAGACAAAATTGAAAATCGTCTAAAGCTAGCGATGAAAATATGCTGAATAATTTGACTGAGAATATTAGTGAAACTGGACAGCATTGACGGACTATTGCATCATCACTTTTATGAACGGTTGATATAAATATTCCAAAGACAAGTCATTTGGAATTTTGCACCATTTCAGAGATTCATAAAAACGTGGTAGTTCTGAAGCCAGTTCCTTGAGAATTATTGTGTGTATTTGGTCAGGATGAAAGGTGTCATCTAAGTGTCCGTGCGTGTCTTAGTACGATAAGTACTATAGCATAACATAAGTGCCAGTGTTTGTAAAGTTTAAAAGGGGTGAAATGTTGGGAATTGGGCAATTATATACTGAGAGTGACATTTAAGACCGAACCGGAAATAATGTCATATCAGAGAGGCTTGTCATTTGTAAACTGGAGTTAAGGATTTAGTTGCTGGGTAATTGTCCAGAGGTGGTGGTAATGGGCGTTTTGATTTTCAATGATGAGCTGTCCAACTTGTACCACGTCAAATAAGTCTGAATCTGAAACTGATACCATTTACCAGAAGTCCTTGTTTATTCTAAAGTAATTTTTCAGTATGCATCTTTTCGGTGGAAGAAGCTTATATTCAAGTAACTTTTGGCAACCCACCCAGATCAAATGTACATTTAACATTTTGTTCATCTCTGAGAAAAATGCAGATTAAACGGATATGTAGATACATAAATAAACAGAAATAAACAGAAAGGAGAGAGAGAGAGAGAGAGAGAGAGAGATGTATAGTGAATTGAAGGGTGGGAGAGAGAGAGAAAGATGTATAGTGAATTGAAGGGTGGATGGATCGATAGATAAATAAATATATAGACAGACAGATAAAGTTACTAACGTTAGTCTTATTTAATTTCTACACAATATTTGATTGTAATGTACAAGTCACGATTTGTTTTATGTCCTTTCTCAGCGCAAATAGATTGTGACGGAAATTGGATAAATTATCTTTAATGACGCTTTTCAGCTCCGCACGATTCTACTATACAAATGGATGCAGGAGGAACTGTGTAATGCAGGCACATATTGAGCTATTTCACAAAAACAAGGAAAGTATAATAAAACAGGAGCAGAATTTTGTAAATTGGATACAACCATTAAATGAAAGAAATATAACACGTGAATCTTTATTCTTCTATACTAGAGAGGACCCAGTAGGAGGAGTGGCTTGTTTTCGCTCCATTTAACTTTAGCTGTAACTCGCATCTGCTTCAGATTTCAATATCAGAAGTAAGTTAGAGATATAATCCATAACAAATCGGCTGCCTTTATCTTGAAAATATGGAAATTATGAACAAAACCGTTTAAATGACAGATCTACAAGAGCATATTTTATAACGATGTTAAATATCAACAAAACGTATGATTTATATTATCTCAGTTTACCTAAGCATAAAAGTACACATCTAGTGCATATATGGTATAGAAAACAAGAACAACAAGAACTTATATCGTCTTTATCTTTCTTCATTTCAATAGAATATTAAAGAGTGTTTTTAAATATTTTAAACCAACACGATCAGAAGCACAAGTTTGTTTACTTTACATTATAATAAGTGCAAAACATATGGACTGTTTCATTACACAGACGGTACTATTGGTTTAGAACTTACTTCTAGATTTTCTTAATCCCTTATTAGAAACATAATGAACAGAATTATACATATCGTCTTATATGTGGACAGGGCCTTAGAAAGCGATTACGGGCCCTAAGGTAAGAAACACCCGGGCCTCTCCTAGTTCCTGTTCAAACAAAATTTTTCTTTCATAAAATTAAAAGTGTTGTTCGGTCCGGGGATATATCCTCGGTTGCCCCCCCCCCCCCTCTTGTCGGCCCTGTATGTAGACGCACAGCTTGCATTCATAACGTATTTTACTATTACCGGTATTATATTTTATTATGTAGAAGAGTGAGAGAAAAAGAGACAGAGAGTAAATTAGAGGAAAAGGACGAATCTCTAACACGACAATTTACATTGATTATTCTCGATATAAATATATGCAGTGTGATCGAATACGCAATATTGTTACTATAGGATGCTTCAAACGTGCAAGAGGCAGTCTTTGGAATGTGATGAGATCAAAATGTCATTTAAATTTCAAACATTTTCAGTTTACTTTAATAAGGAAAATTGTAATTATATAGGCATAACAAATTTATGATCAAATGTACATATCATATAGTGCTAGCCAATATTTGCGTCATAACCTCATATTCTAAATATTGTTCACCACAATGTGGCGTAACACGCTGCAACTTTACGTAAGAACGTCGTTTAGCAGTGCGAAATCTTTAACGCATATATATATATATATAT
>JAECUM010071121.1:0-21727 GCA_016617855.1 Megalonaias nervosa | reverse complement strand
TCTCTCTCTCTCTCTCTCTCTCTCTCTCTCTCTCTCTCTCTCTCTCTCTCTCTCTCTCTCTCTCTGGAATCAAATTCGAACACATCGAGTTCGCCGAGGAAACAAAAGCTTTTGCCTAAGTCATGTTGGATTGCTTGTGGGAAACATTAACTCATCTCCCGATTATGCCCAGTATAGAATACGTTAAGAACCCAAGGCATTAGTAGTTCTTTGACGACAACGGAAAAAGTACCAGACACGTGGAAACCATACGATATTATATGATCCTGGTAAATTGCCAAGAAATGATCGACCTTTGTGAACCCAAGGAGCAGACAACGTAATCATCACTGTTTATACAAAAACCAACGCACGTTTTTAGTTGTACTCGGTTCTGAAACTTCTAGGTGACAATGTAGTTTACTTTGACACAGGCAACTATCACATATAAGAAAAGAATAAATCTGGATCTGGATGTTGTCACCCGCATACTGAAGGTTAGTGTTTAGAGTGTGACTCGACTAACATCTCAAAGAACAATTTTAAGTTTAGCAAGCGTAAACCCAAGAATTACGGATACTGTACCTTGAGGAAAAAGGACAAATTCACATAAAATACAAAGTTAAAATGCTCACGCTTAACCAGCTCGCCGTACCAGTCAAGTAGTAAACGTTGAAGTGCTGAAACAAGTTTTGAACTTAGGCAAAGACAAGGGTTTCTAGTCAAACCCCATGAAAACATTGGACGGTTTACCCAGCCACTAAATCGTCAGTATACCGCTCTAGAAAGTGAATGAAATCGTCTACAAGAAACGGGAGTGAAGTCTTATATAAACATATAGAGTGGATGGGACAAGACTGTTATTAGAAGGGACGTCAAAAAAGAAATACGCCTCCTCCACAGAAAAGGACAACGACTGTTATGCTGCTCCATAGACAGGAATGATGTCAGGTCTTACACTATCGAACTTGATAATGTGAAAACTACAGGTGTCATCATCCTTGGAATAGCAGGAATGATCATCTTTGCTGCCGCACACACTTCACGTCACAGTCTAAATTGAAATCGACCATTCCATATCCAACCCGGTCTTTTTACAGAGAATGACGGCTGAGCGCTGAATCAACAATTCGCGAGAACTTGCAGACATATTGTGATTTTTCAAGTCGATTGAAAACAGTTAATGGGAAATGACCAAGACATATCCAGAGATTAAATTGTAAAGCTTAAGCCAGAGCAGGATTGGTATGCTTGGAGAAGGAGACAAAGTACAATGTCTCAAATTGTGGCGTTAAGGTCTATGAATGGGACTATTAAGATTAAGCATGCAAAGAACATGCTCGATGGTCTCTGTGCTGTCACTACGATTAATTGGTGGATTCAGAAACGCTCTACTGATCCTTATAATCCTCAATGACACTTTAGAAAAGCGCACTTACAGACAGTAAGTAAAGATTAAAGTGAAATGCGAAGAATCATTTCAAGTTAAACGGTATAAAATGGATAATATAGATGCTGTAATTTATTAAAAAAACGTCTGGTTAGGGAAGGTGACAGTATAATGATCATAGAGGTCTTTCGCTGATACTTTAGAAGAGTACATTTATAGTGTGCCTTTGGACCTGAGAGAACACATTTGCAAATATGGATTACACTGAAACACAAAGAACAGAAAACAATTATATCGAATTAACAAAGAATTTTAAGAACACTGATTGCTTTTAAAACGTGTACATAGTCTACAGATAATAACAAACTGTGAACACGCTATAAGAGTCTCGCTGCAATGACCCACACAAAAAGTGTTGCACCGACTATAGTGGGAAAATGTCAAACAAAGGATTAAGACTTTAGTTGACAAGTGCTCTTAGAAGAATTAATTCCACATGATTATACCCAATAGAGATCGGGACGACGTATAGTGTATATGTTTGTCAGCACGGAACGACGTGGGGTGTGTGTGTGTGTGTGTGTGTGTGTGTGTGTGTGTGTGTGTGTGTTTCAGCACGGGACGACATGTTTATCATTTCGGCACGACGTGTGGTGTGCGTGTTTGTCAGCACGGAACGACGTGGTGAGTAGTATATGGGGATACCCTACGGACAATGGGAATTAGCATTACGGGACCCTACTTTGTACCCTACGGACAAGATTTCTACGGACAAAATATCACCCTGGGACACTCTACGGACAATGGGAATTTTGTATAGCGATTAGCACACCATGGGTCAGTATGGCGTCACGGTACTGGACACTTGCAACAATGTAGCAAGTACCGTGACGTCATGCCACCTGTTTCATTTCTATACAAAGTTTTATGCATTCGCATTCGTGTCAGTGGATAGTATAGTATGTTTTAAAAATTTTTAGGCAAGAAAGAATACATCTTTTCGAGGCAGTGGAGTGGCCCTGAAAACGGCCTTTGGTTTTTGCTTCTATTGTCTCCAGTTCTTCCACCAGCTTCTTAATTTTCCAATGATTCCTTTCTTCGTCTTTTTCTTGTCTTCGTCTGGAATCCAGTCTGGATGTCCCATGTCTCTAAATTTTTTCTGTATTTTCATCCAGTTAATCTTCAGTCTTTCAAAGTCCTCTTTCTTTTTTTTTTGGGGGGGGGAGGGGGGTCCTTTTCCTTTCTCTTTTTGTCTATGTGTCTTTCATTTTCTTTACCTCTTCTTTCATTACTTTTTTCATTTTGTCTTCTGCTTTCTTTAATTGTTGTAAACCCCACTTGACAAAAGACCACTCTGACCAATTAAATGTATCTTGCAAGAAGCTCCTCACTTGGATGACAAGATCAAGGGCTTCCTTCAATGTCCCCACTCTTACATACTTAGGCTTGATGAATCCTCTTAATTTTTCCACCTCCCCTTCTATCATTCCTGCCACCTGATCCCTGGCTACTTTCAGGCTATTGACTTGACTGATAACAAAGTCTTGGCTGTCTGGATAGCTCCATTCTTTTTCAAGCCTTTCCACCACGTAGGCTGCATACATCATCCAAAAATAACTGTGTCTTAATTCATTAAACAAATTCATTTTTTCTTGAAGGTGTTGACTAGTCAACGCGGGTAGCCAGACTGACGAGCGTTCCGCGTTATATACGTCAAGCACGGACGTGAACGAAAACATACCTTACACTCACTTCACATATTACATACTATCCATACCAACGAACGGGAATGCATAAACACACCATATTTACTATCCACACCAACGAATGAGAATGCATAAAACACACCATATATACTATACACACCAACGAACGAGAATGCATAAAACGCACCATATTTACTATCCTCACAAACGAATGAGAATGCATGAAACACACAATATTTACTATCCACCCCAACGAACGAGAATGCATAAAACACAACATATTTACTATCCTCACAAACGAATGAGAAAGCATAAAACACACCATATTTACTATCCACACCAACCAATAAGAATGCATTACACACACCATATTTACTATCCTCACAAACGAATGAGAATGCATAAAACACACCATATTTACTATCCACACCAAGGAACGAGAATACAAAAGACACACCATATTTACTATCCTCACAAACGAATGAGAAAGCATAAAACACACCATATATACTATTCACACCAACGAACGAGAATGCATAAAACACACCATACCTACTATCCACACAAACGGGAAGAGAATGCATAAAACACACATATATACTATCCACACAAACAAACGAGAATGCATAAAACATACACACTATATTATCCTCACAAACGAATGAGAATGCATAAAACACACCATATTTACTATCCACACAAACGAATGAGAATGCATAAACATACACACTATATTATCCTCACAAACGAATGCGAACGCAAACACACACACACACACACACACACACACACACACACACACACACACACACACACACACACACACACACACACACACACATACACACACACACATCAGTACAGAAGTGAGTGTTTATAGTCACACTACTTCACATTCACACAAATTGGCAAATTGAATAGTCTCTCTTTTCTAGAGATCTGGTTAGCCCTGAGAAGGGCTGTTTTTTAGAACTCCAAATGCACCTGGTTAATGATGACATCTCCCAGGGCGGGCACCACACACGCATCGCCGGCTCCAGTCCTGCTCCCAATTTATGCGTGTGGTTGGGAGCGCAGAGGGAGTTTGATTGGCTTCACTATCCCACTCCTCAGTTTGAGGGATAGTGAACACTTGTTCCCTCCTTCTTATATTCCATACCCTGGGATGATGATGCTGACGCCGAGGCTCACACTCTTGCCTCTGTCTTTCCAATTCCTCCCATACCTCCTCCTCCCAGGTTTCTCTCTGGGGGACAACGTCTCTTGCTACTGGTGGCAGAGGCTGTGGCTGTCTTTGTTGTGGAAGTGGTGGCTGTGGAGACGTTGGTGTCCTCACCTCAGGCTTGACCTCACACAGAGGTCTTAGTATGAGGTGAGGCAGGATACCTCGCTTCTTTTCCTTCTCCTCTTCTTTCTTCTTATTTTCCTCCTCTTCTTCCAACTGGGCTACTTCTGCAATGGCCTCCATAGCCAGCTCATCCAGGAGGCGCCTGGCATACTCCAGGGGCATTTGCAGCTCGAACAATTTAGCTATTCTGTTACTCATCTTCTTCCAAGTTAACAGGTCAACGATGGGTAGCCAGACTAACTCGCGCTTGGCTTTATATCCCTGGAGCACGGACGTGAAGGAAAACATTTCCTGACACCAAAACGTACCAACACATCAAACGCGCGGACCTAGAAGAAACACTTACGTTGCCTTTTTTTACTTAAAACACAGACACACATTATCTAACAAGACAGAGAAACGAAGTGCTTATAGACACACTTCTATTTTTTTTAAACATACAAACAAACAAATTTGTTTTGGCAATTGAATTAGTATGTCTTTTCGAGAGTATTGGGGTTGCCCTGAAAAGGGATCTTTTTTGTTGACGGGGAGTGATGGCAATCTTTTTTTACTGTCTAAGGTTGCGTCCCCGTCTAGTGACAGGCTTTCCTATACGATACGGCCTACTTCTGCGGAAAGAGAAGGAGAACCTTTTGGTGTCCACACGGCAGTTAACAAAACCTCTGTGTGGTTCTTGCTGCTGCTGCTGCTGCTGTTGTTGTTGTTGCTGTTCTCTCTGCTTCTGAAGTCTATACTTCTCTGTCCATTCTTCTTGTTCTTTTTTGATTTCTTCTCTGAAAACCTCTTCTACTAGGTCTTGGGCTATTGCTAACATCCTGACATTCTCTATCTCTTCAGGCTTCGGTATCAGGTTTAGCCTGACACGATGTAAATTGACGTAAGCTTCTTTCAGCTTGGCTAGTCTGGAAGGCATCTTCATAGGATGACGAGTCAACAGTGGATGGCCAGACTGGAGACCAACCCGCTTTATATGGTTCAAACGCGGACGCGATAGAAAACATCCTTACTTGGTTTTTGTTGAGTTGGAACGTTATGATAGCGAATGTCATGGTGAGGGATAGAGAGAAAGTCAAAGAGCATATATTCACAGTCTTTTTTTGAAAACAAACGACAGACACATTTTTTTCAAAACACAACATTTTTTATTTAACCAACAATCAACCACTAACAATTAACAATTAACAATAACATCAAACAAATTATTTTTGACAAGGTTGACAACGTTGTGAAATCATGTGAGATTTCCATTGATGGAAGTCATGAGGCCATTGATGTACAGTACGTTTCCTAGCTAAAGACAAAAGATAGCCATAATGGTCACAAAACCATCGATCTACTTTCTCATCGTTTCTAGAAGAGTTAGAATCAAAATAAGTCACTAAATGTTCTAAAGGATATCCAAGACTGCGATGATGAAGAAAATACACACAATATTTCCCACACACCATGGAATCTGTGCCTTGTAATTTCACATTATTGTATCGTGTCGTCTGGGCATTTCTTCTCATAAAGTCGATGATATCGTCTTCCAAAGGGGGTAATCCACACGAATCAAAATATTCCACACAATCCTCTTGAGAGAAGTAGACGGCAACCCAGTGAGTTCCTGGGAGATGACTGTCGACCGTGTTGATGACATAAGCTTGATGGTCTTGAGGTTTGCGATGAGGTAGTTCATCTTTAGCGCACACGACAGGATTCCAAGAAGCAGTATACGAACTATTGTTCAAAAGTTAATAAAGTTCACAGGCATCCATTTTTTGTTTTGTTGTTTGTTTGTTTTTTTCACAGGTAATGATAAGTCATCAATTCAATTCTGACTTTTTGTTTGAAACGCTCTGTCAAGTAGCCGTTTCTTCGCATTGTCTCCCACCTCTGGGCCAAGAGAGCTTCGATGCGATAGATCTCCAGAGTAGTCAATGGAGGGCAGGAATGATCACCCAAGCCTTTATACCACTCATGCAACACTGCTTCTTCCGAGATGAGACTCCAAGCGTCGTCCGGATACTCGTACAATTTTCCTTCTTGACTCATCATCATACATTTATCGTGTTGAATTTGACTGGGATGATTGTTTTGACATCCATAACAATCTTTCTTACTCAATTCCGTAATTTTATTCGCCAGGTGTTTGGCAAAACACGACACTAAATGTTGTTCTGGGTCTGGCCATCTGGACTTGACTACTACCTCGTCCTCTTTGTCCTGGTCTTGGGGTTCTGTTTTCACGCTATCCTCCCATTCCATTTCCAAAGATTCTCTACCGTTCAGTGAGGGATAAGTGTCTTCCATTGTTTCTAATAGTCTAGAATGACTTCTCTCAAACTGTTGATTTCTATGGTATTATCGAATTCGGCATACAAGATGACGTTGACCGTCTCGGTGAGAGCTTCTGAAAACTGAAGTTCCACACGCAGTTGACCGGATTTTATAGGGTGGAAATGTCCCTCGTCGCTGCCTTGGTCTGGAGTGAAATCAAAGGCCTACAAAGTGTAACCTCCTACATAATCTTCGTACGAAATGCTGTGACTGGTGTTGGTTCCTAGTTGTCCGGTAGCTTTGTACAGGGACAAGTACGATCTCAAGTAATTTTTCTGGGCAATGTTAGGTTCGAAGGGTCTGGTACACAAGGTCTTGCTATCGACTGACTTAGATCTTGGACACTTTGTAGTGCTTAAACTGGAAAGGATTTTGATTGTGGGCTCCGTTGAGGGCTGCGTTGCTGACGATACCAATGATTAAACGTTTGGGTAACTGTCCCTGGAACAGATGATCTTCGATCTTGGATCGGAGTTCAGCAGCAATTGTGAACGTTTTCACTTCTACACGTCGTATCTGATACTTGGCGGTCGATTTGCTCAATGTGTGACTGATGTCGTTTCCCGATTTAGGTAACACTTCTACGCGACGCACGTAAAGTCTGGCTTCTTGGATGATGGTTTTGTACTCGTTGTCATGAGCCATCAAATGGAAAGCGACACTACTGCGATTGAGTCTCAGGCGAATATCCACTCCGTTCAACAAATACTTTTCTTGCAACCACATGTCCAAATGCAAGCGATCCATCAGTTCTAAACTACGACCATTCAGGATTTTCTTTCGACGGTCGTTAAAACTCACATTGTGAGGATTGTCATCGGCTGTCAGGGCTGTGTCGTTAAACGTGTCCTTACCTGCTATGTCAGGTTTCCATACCACGCAAGCATCCAGATGAGCATTCTTGGCCTCTTTTCCATACGTCAAGAGATTTTCTAGGGACGCTCGGTAAGGGTAAGTATCCATGCTACTGCTGACCAGTTTGTTATTCAAGTACAAATCCACTTCGCTGAACAAGGAATGCATGAAATTGTTGACGAGAGTTATTCTGGCATCGGCTCCCGTATTGGTATTGATCGGTTTTGATCACTTTCAGTTTCAGATACAAGTAACTGCTATTCAGATCGATGTAATCTTCGGGTTGTCTTTTGATTTCAAACTCGATGGGAGCTGAATCCGTCAAAGAGGAGACAGGATGAAATTCGACCCATTCGGATTCTTGCATCGTCATCATGGTGGGTGGCATGGCAAACAGATCCAGTTCCGACTTGGAACAAGCACAAAACTCTCGGTGCATGATTTTCTTTGATTTAATAATCAAAAACGTCTAACTCTAGGACAGTTTTTCTTTTCTTAGTCTTTCTAGCTCTAGGGGTGTGAAGTCCTCTGAAGGGGTGTTTTCGTCGTCTTTTTCTGCCTTGTCCTTGCTATGGCGTCAGGGAAGCAGGAATGCCTGACTCGGCATCGCCCAGGGCATTTATAGGAGTTTCTCGTCGGCCCAAAATGTCTTTGCCCGTTTGAAGCAAGACATTTTTGCCTGCTCTCAAGAAAGCTTCTTTGGGGTTTTGTTTGTCAATGATGGCATTTTGGAGAAATTCTTTGCCGTGCGTCAACGCGGCATCTTTCAAGGCGTGCAATCCCCGTGTCACCATCGGTTTCAAAACGGGAGCCACCGAACGAAAGGCTGTTTTTAGCATATCTCCTAAACCATGTCCTCGCTGTCGAGCGACTCCTTGGTACACAGGATACATGACTGACAAAAGGTTAGAGTAATCGTTTTCGAAAATGGAGTTTCACTGTGACTTTCCCTTTGGTGAATGGAATATTTTGTCCCAGATCTCCTTTTATAGTAATGTTGACAGTGTCGAAATACTACTTACTGACGGGTAAATAGTAAGCATGTACAAATTCGCGGTGAACATGATAGGTGTTTCCACCTTCATCGTCAGCGTTCGTGGCAGAATCCACTTTGAAAGGAATGACACGCAGTAACGGTACGGAGGTGTGTCCCACCACATTGTACTCCACCACATCGGAGTACACTAACATCAAATTCAGTCCTTGGTTCATTTCTACAGGGAATTGAAAATATTTCGCAAAATCCAAGTTACCGGTCACGGCTGGTATTTCGTTTCTAATCTTGATCATCTTGGGGTCTCCACCCAAAATGTCATACAATTCAGGACAAAATGTAATGGCCAATACTTTGTCCTCTGAAAATTTGATCAGTAGGCGACGAGCTATTTTGTGGTACTCGATCGTGACACTTCTTCTGGCTTTCTCCAAGCCTTTACCAAACATGAAATTGAACCTGTCAGCAATGGCGTTCACCAAATGCTGACCACTAAAATAATAGCCTGGGGGAATGGTCAACAGATAAGTGGAGCGATTAGTTTTGGGGTCTTGTGTTTTCATAAAGTCAGCTGTAGTGGCGCGTTCATCTATGGCTTGTTGCACTTGCGGGTCATGCACTTCCACCGTAAAAGTGTTTTGATTTTCGACGATGTTTTTGATTTGTGTAGGGTGAATCATTTCCACCAAAGCCACATCCCAATGGGCTTCGTGATCCAATTGGATGGCTTGAGGTAATCTGGCCGAGAAACAGCACAAAGTGTTATTGGGAAACACCTCCATGGAACTGTCACTGGGTAACGGTAAATAAAATTGGTTATTCATAATTCCAAAGTTCTAGTGTCCGAGGGATCACTGGAGGTTAGAGGAGTGTCTGAAAGAGAATGGTTAGGGTGACTGTTGGAAGGTTCCTATTGTTGTTCCCGTCAGAAGAGTATTTCAGGGACGGATTGGGAAGAAGGTAACCGATGCAACTGCTGAGTAAAATGGTCCACAATTGTTTGTCTCCTTGTTGCAAACTCAGATTGGCAATGGCAGCACCGATGACACAATACACCACAAAGATTTGGCAGATAAAGAAGATTTGCGTTTTAGGCACACGTTCTCCACACCACACCCACAAGGGTTGCTTTTGTAGATCTTGCAGAGAAGAACTGGGGGAAGGAGTGGTCACTGCAGTAGCTGAGGCTGTGTTGAAGGGCATGATGATCACTTCTTTTTATAGTCGACGATGTGCGAAGCGTCGTTCCAAGAGCCAAAACTCGGCGGATATCCTTTCCAATGTACTTTGACTTCTTTGACACGCCGTTTTCCCACTTTACGAGTTCTTCGATCGAGAATGCTTTCCATCTCGTACACGTCGTCTTCTTTTTTGGTCACACGTTGTAACTCGGGCAAGTAAAACGTTCCTTTTAACACTTCCCCGTTCATGTCTTCCAATTTATAGACAGGATGATAATGGTCGCGCACTCGTTCAGTGACACGTAACAATTCGGTGGTCCAGTTGGGTAAGTAATCTTTGTCGAAAGTGCGTTTGGTTTTGTCAATGCGCACCCAATCTCCTGATGCCAACACTCCACCTTTCTTGGGGACAGTCACTGTTGGGGATGTATCAAACAGACGCTCGAAGACGGTCACTTTGTTGTCAGGAGTCACTTCTTGGGGGGCACGCCCAATGCTCCGATGGTAAGATTCGTTGTGCAATTGGACGAGGTGTGGCAAGACGTCGATGTACTTGAGAGTGTGTTGATGCGTAAAATATTTCCACATGCATTCTTTCAAGGTGCGTTGAAAACGTTCCACGATGCTGGCTTTGGTTTCGGAATTTTCGGTGGTGAAAAATTGAATGTCACGTTTCTTCAATTCTTTTGGAAAGCTTGGTTCAGAAATTCAGTGCCTTTGTCAGTTTGCCATCAAAGAGGGTGACGACCGCTTTGTTTCAACACCAGTTTGAGGGCTCGCACTAACTCACTGCTCGATTTGGAAGTCAATGGCACGACCCAGGCAAATTTGGAAAAGACGTCGATGACACAAAACAAATATTTGTAGCCGCGATTGTAGGTGGCTAAATGAGAGACATCGGCTAAATCAGCTTGCCATTGATTATCGATGCCCTCCACTCGGGTGCGACTTCTGGAAAATTTTCGTCGAATGGGTTTGTGTTAGGTGTACGTGGCTTATTCTTGTAACCATCGTTGCACATGAGGTAAACGGATACTTTTCAGTCGAGTTTTGGCAGCACAATACAATTTCTGAACTCCTCCGTAACCTGCGGGATGGACTGGATCGTAGTAAATGCTGGCTAACACCTTCTCCATTTTTTTAATAAGTGATCCACTCGTCACTGATGCTACTCTGAATGGGACGAGGGGGTGGTTTAGAAACGGCTTTACGTGTCCGATGTGCCACGGGTGTAGAAGTTGAAGGTAGTTATGGTGGTGGTGTTGGCAATGGGATGGCTTTGGTCTTCTTTTCTTTTTTCACTTCTGGTTTCCCTTCTTTCTTTTTCACTTCTGTCGAAGGAGGAGTGGACATCATCTTTTTAACCCAAGATTTAAGTTCTTCTCGTTGGGGTGTAGGGGAAGGGGTCAACAAGGACGTTGCAATCTTACCAGGGATGGGAGCTGATGACGGTGTTTGAAAGACTTCTCGTGCCTCTTCTTCCTCACGCATCCGTGGGGTTGCGTCTGTGTTGACCGCTGGGGGTGGTGGTGATGGACTTTTCATCAGTCTTAAAATCTTTCAGAGTGGGTAGAGCTGTTTCGTCTAAAGCTTTCTGGTGAAAGAGTTGCAGTCGTTGCAACAATTGACCGTACCGTTGCGATTTTTCCGTTTCTGACAAATCGCTGCGATCCATCAACGATTGCAATTCGTGTTGTAACTGTGACATTTCGGTCAAATGAGGATTGGGAGGTAAATGCGGGGTTCGTTGTTCTTGCCAACGATGGTATTCCATCCATCGTTTGTAAGGCACTAAAGCCAGTTTTCGTCCTTCCATCGGATTTCAAGGATCACGTCTGAGATCTTTTGATTCCAACAGTCCCTTTTATCTTCTTGGACCTTTTTATCTTCATCCTCCCAGGATGTTTTCCATTGCCCCCTTCAGCAAGGGTCCTCCTATTGTTCCCATTACTCCTTTCAGCAACATGGGCAAAAAGGGTAAAATTCCTCCGCGTTGCACCAACATCTTTTTCTTTTGACCAATGGGTATTTTCTTTTGGACCATTTGGCGAAGAAAGTGTCGATGTTTGGCTAAGCATTCTTTCTGGTGTTTAGACAAAGGTATTGTGCCTTTCAAGACATTCAGACAACATTCGCACACGGTATCGATGACGTCTTGGAGGTAGTTTGAATGAGTTTTTTTCGCATGGGTGGAGGAGCTATGGACATGTCCCAATGTTTGGCTAAACGAGGTGGCAGTCCTTTCCTTTTCTTTCCTTTGGGGATAGAAGAGGAATGTCTTTTTTGGGGTGACATCTGTTTGGCTAAGCGCTTTTTAGGATGCCGTGACTGTCTTTTTCGTTTTCCTTTTCCTTTTTGGACCGAAGAAGGAACACGATGGTAACGGTGTGCACTTCTTGGAGGGGACATCTTTGGGCGTTCAGCAGCACAAAAACACTGATCCGTATTGTTTGCCTCGGGTCTTTTTTATACTGGAATACGTCGCCACTGATTGTCTTTACGTCGTATCAACTTGATGACAAGCAACACACGTCGTGGAGGAGTTCGCAACGGACTAAATCGGGACAGTTCTTGCTTGGACAAATCCAGTAAACTCTGTAACACACCCGTTCTCTCTTGGACTTTGATTTTGGGGGCAGGTACTTTGAGAGCAGCAGCCACTGCCGCTAAAGAGAAAGAGGGTGTCACCGCTGGAGGAGAAATTTTTGGAGAAGCTGTTTTCTGTGAACTTTTCTTTTTCTTTTTCTGAAGCTGTGACCTGATTTTGACACCGTTCCTCTTTTTCTTTTTCTTCTGGGTACGTTTGGGCGTGGCTTTTTTCTTGGGGACGACTTTGGGAGCATTAGGATCCCATTTTAAGAGAGAACGAAGGATGACACCTCCTAGAGAACCGCTACCTCCAGGTTTCAAAATGATTTGTTTTTTGGTTTGAGTGTCAATGCGAGGATCGGCTAGATGGGTCAAGGCGTCTTTGTTTCTATCAAAAAAACGTTTGGTTTGATGTGGAATCTGAATGATGCCTTCCAGTAATTGACGTGCTGTCACCGTAAACCATCGTAAGACTTCTTTGAGACTAGCTTCTAAGACACGAGCACGTATTTGTGGATTTTTTTCGCGACTGATACCGTGCAAGGCAGGAATTAGTTTGAGGGGAAGATGAGCCTGAAGGGACGTCATGTTGACGCTGTGTGAGACAGATCCCAAGTGACCGAGGTTTTTATAGACTTTTTTGGTGATTGTGGTTGTGGTTAAGTCGAACACGACAGGCCCTCCGTCTTGGCACCAGTGGTGAAACAGATGGGTACGAAATCGCAAATAATCGGGGGTAGTGGGTTTTAAATCCGCGAGTAAATAAACGTGTGGGGTTTGAGTGGAATCGTCGTACGCATTTGTCAGCCAAGGCGTTCCTAACTGTTTGGCTAACACTTGCACTTGCGATTTATAACTAGGGCTTTTAAACAACACCACGTAATGAGCATTGAGACTGATGGTGCGATGGGATTTACTTTGTTGAAACAAATTTTGGGTGATGTAAATGACACTGGCATTACGATGATGCCCTTTGCGCGTAAACCAGAGATTAATTTCTTCTTCGTCTTCTCCTAACATGTGGTCAATATAACCAAATGAGTTTGACTAGGGTCAGACACGATCCCGTCGTCTTCGCCAGGAATGCCTTCCACAAAGACGATGGAATCGCCTTGACTTTCTCGCAGAAGGCTTTACGCCGATTGCCACTCTTTGTAACACCACACGATTCGTTGAGGGGGACGATCGATCAAATGATGTTTATGTTCGATCAGACGTTGGACAAATTCGGTTTTGCCCGAACCGCTAGGTCCGGCAATGAGCATGTTAAAGGGATGGTGAAGATACAAGGCCTCCCATCTAGTCCGGTCTACGTGTTCGTCAATGACTTTGACAGTAGAGGAAGAGGGAGCAGAGACAGTAGAGGTAGCCATTGTAGTAGTAGTGTAAGGAATGTCACTTTTGCCAGGAAGACAGACAAGACAAGAGTTGTTATACTTTTTAAAGGACACGTTTATTACCATCTTTAAAAGTGAACAACACGAAAGACAAAAATACATAAAAGCCAACTGGCTAAGTACATGAATAACAGAAACATCAAAACGATCATAGTGGAATATAAACAAGTCTCTATACAACATTTGTGGTGATCAAGAAGTGAAATTGTAGGGACAGTGTGTAATGTTCTTAGAGTCTCTACAGTCCTTGGCAAAGTCACACAAAAGTCCTCCTGGAATGGCCTTTCGGGGATGTCGATAACGGTCCTGTCCTGAAGAAAGTGGTTTTCCTCGGTCACGACTTCTTCTTCTTCTGGCACTGTCACTAACACTGGTTAAAAGTTACTTTTTTCGCTGAACGTTTAAATTTTTAGGATGACAAATCTTGGGCATAGTGTGCCATTTCTTTTGTCCAAACCTCAAAACCCCAACTTTTTCAATCACGTACATCTTTCCAGTGAGGGTGTAAGTCACAAGCTACACACACGTCGTCGTACACATCTTCAGTGCCTAAAAGTTGACGAATCTTGTTTTCCGGTAGAGGTTGAGAAGTATCAAGATGAAAGCGCAAAGCTTTGAGCAGAATGAGTCTCTCGTGTACATTTAAAGGGACCACTTTCATGTCTTGGGTCGCATGTACTGTTCGTAAAGAGTCCACAAGGAATCGGCTGGTAAGCGAAATCCCAGAAAGCATGTCACTAAGACACACACTACATGGCGACCCCAATTCAATGGACACAGTTCTCGTAATAGGCGATCGTAATCCTCCACCGTTTGAATAGTGTCATTGATTTCCTTCCATGGAATCTGTTGTATCACGAATGATAAAGGTCGCGGCATGGTAGTCCGTTTTTATACCCTCTTAGGTGTAAGGTAATAAGAATCAGGAATCACTAGGTCGTGGCCAATAATCTCGTTTATATTTGTGACTGAAGTAGTGTCCACCCATAATCAGTCTTCGCTTGCTTTGGAAATGAGCATAGTTTAAAAATGGAAAAATAATTTTGAGTTTGCGTTTCACTTGTATTTTGAACAACTCGCAGTAAATGAGTTCTCTCAATTCCACAGGAAAACCACGAATGTTCTCTTGTAAAGTATCCATGACCATGTCAGTCAAACACTTCTCCTAGAGCGAAAGTAACGAACATAGTGAGTAATTTCTGACCACTGCCATTCCAGGAATCGGTCAAGAATGTCAATAAAATCTTCAAATGTAAATGGTCTAAAGCGGAATATTCGGATGAACGCACATTGGATCCAGAGAAATCGGACTTGTTTGTTGAATTTGGTCAATTTCCTCTTGTGAATTTCTCGACACAAAAGTTCTACAGTCACCCATTGAGATTTTGCTCTGGCAAGTCCCTGCCAAATGTCCTTGTAGATCTTCTCCTGCAATTCGTTTGGAAATGTTTGAAGATTATATTTTATATGGGGTTTAAATACTTGTCTAGGGGTTGTCCAACGTTTGACACCTAGCCAAGCAGCTGGGTTCTTAAACGACATGGTATGCCACTTCAATGACGAGGTCCCACTAAAGGTAGGTAGTGACAACCTGGAGACCATCGAACATGTTCCAGGTAAGCGGAATCATTCTTCTCCCACTCGTGAAGTGACACACCGCAACTGAGGCACTTGACTTTATCCCCTTCGCCCAAGTAGATAAATCCGGCTCTAGCCAATTCTTCGGCGGTAGGTCCTCCCAGATATTTTGGCCATTTTCCTCGGAAGGTTTGGATCTGAGTTTCAAAGTCGCAGTATTCAGGCAAATGCACAGGGAATGAATATTCGTCTTTCACAGGTTCATTTCGATGAGGGTACGGTGAAATATGTAGGAGTTTGCTCAGTTTTGCATGACATCCGTAGGGTGGTAGCCGGATGGTTTCATAATGATGACATCCACCATGAAAACCAGTAAAGTGAAAAGGTGTACGATAACGAGCGGCATCGCTTTCGCATTCGTCAGGTTTCATACGCACAACATCACTTTCCATGGTAGGTATAGAAAAGTTTCCATGATGTGGTACTGAATCGCTGAGGTCACAGCGTACGGCATCCCTGCAATCGCAAGGTACAGCATCGCACTCGAATTTGCTCTTGCTTAATACTTGCTGTTTGAAAGGATTCATCTTTCTCAATTGGTGTTGCTAGTGATAATAAACTATCGGTCTTGGACGTTGCCCCTTTTTATATGCTGACCAATATTGGCGTGACCGTACGGTAAAGTGAAGTGATTGGGAAGCCGTACTCGCTTCTGGTACACGATTTGATAGACTTTTTCCAAGGGTCGACTGACGATTTGGTGGGTGGGTAAACGTACAATCGTGTGCGGTTCGTGGGTGGTCACTTTAAAATTGTCATACTGTCCAGACTGCAAGGCTTCTTTCAAGACGCCAAAGTTCACTACTCGACTGGTGCAATAATTGAGAGTCAATCCTTTCACTTTACACTCCGTGTGCACTTCTCCTTGAGGGTCACGGTATTCGTAGATGTAATTTTTAGGACCACCACTTGCAAAACTTAGAATCCTGTCTTCAGGATGCTCGTCCGTCCAGGCTCCTAAACGGTCTCCTTCGATGACAGGGTGAGGTTGACCCAGACGATCGATGTAGATGCAACTGTCCGTCTCAAAATACAGTACACGATCTCCTAACAGTTCTAAAGCTTCGTACAGTTTTAAGCGAGCATGGGCTGTCACGTAAGCCGCAATGATGACATTTCCAAATTCGTCGGCTTCTACAAAGTCCAGTTCTTCTTCGTAATTGACTAAGATCAAGTCCTCACGAAAGACGTCTACGTGTTTCATGTATTTGGTTTTGTCGTGAATCATCTGGAAGTAGCGAGAAGGTTCTGTCAAATACTCCGTCTTAGGTAAACACGGTCGTTGTGCCATTTTGCCCCACAAACAATTTAGCATCACTTGGCAAACGATCGCCTTCCTTCGTTTTTCTCCACGTGGTCTAAAGGGATGCCTTCCTGCTCCCAGTATTTCTCTTTGAATTTCTTTTGATCTTCGGGAGTGTGACAGCAGGAAGGATAGCGGCTAGCTTCTTGTTTCAGTTTCAAAAAGGCATTCACGTAGTCTGCAAAAATGCCTTTCTGAGTCTCGTCGCCTTTGTGGTATTTTTCTGTCTTGGGAAAGTGGTAAATTTCGTACACTTCTAACAGCTGGTATCCCAAGTCCAGAGCTTTAAACAATTCCACGCTGACCCACGTTCCCGTCAAGGCGCGTTCTTCCTGAGTGTGCTGACAAGGTCGGTCTTGGTTGCACGTTTCGGCACAAGTACGGCACAAGGGAAACATCAGTTTTCCTTGGCAATGGTGAGGTAAAACGGGATGGTACAAGTACGTGGGAGGCAAAACTTTACATTTGATCAATCCTTCGTATTGGCGAATGTTGTCCAGGTCAATGTGTTCCGTCAGCAATTGCGGGTGCCCTGCGAGAAAGTGACAATATTTGCACACGTACGGATACAGAGAACACACGTCCAAGTATTTGATTTCCTCTCCTTTCTCTTCGTCGGCTTGGTACAGCAAACAGGTGGCATTCGTCGGTCCTCCATACAAACTGTGTCTTGGGTTCAGTGGGTCCACCAGCTTGTAACTTTCCACGATGCTCTTAAACTCGGGATCGGTTTTCAATCGCTGATCCTACTCGTGTTCCCACATTTCTACCACTTGATATCCTTGCTCTTCTAACTTCAAGCGTCGCTGACAAGTGGTCTGGTACAAGTCTTCCATGGTTCGTTGTAAAACTGATTTGTCGTCTTACGTTCAGGGTAGCATATGGGACATCCGTGAAATAAGCACCCGTTAAGCTCGTACACGATCTTGGGGTTTTCTAAGTCTCAGCCATCCACCGAATACCTTCCGATGGTCTTTTCGCCTCCTCCGTTGCGAGCATGTTGGATCCATTTGTCTTCCTTGTCGCACAAGTAATGTAGCCAGCGTAGGGCTTTGACCGAGTATTCACGTTTGACAAAATTGGCCGTTTGAGGACTGATGACAGCCAGGGTGTTTTCGGGCATGAATCGTTGTCGGTACACTAAGGAACACGCTTTGGCAATGGTACAAGCTTCTTTCAATGGATCGATCCCTCCGTGTTCCATGAACAGTTCTCGAAATTTTCCACAGCAACGCCGTAAAATGTCTACGTCGGAACGACAATATTTTAACATTTCTTCCTGAAAGTCGAAAGGGTCCGAGGCGTGAGTCTGGTACTAAGCGTAGAAAGCTTCTCGTTGTTCGGTACGCATGTTGTCGGGGTCGTAGTAGTGAGCCTCATGCAAATGGGGTAGATCGGTGTGTTGATTGGTTTCTGTATTGAAAAAGTGTGGAAAATAGCCTTTGACCATTTCTGTCATTCCAAACGTTTTAGGCAATCGACTCAAAGGCATGGCCAAGTAACTCATCGAATCTTTAAACTGCACTTGACCCATTTGCATGGAAATGATTTTGGCTCCGTTCAAAGTCACTTTAGGACGTTCGGTACTTTGTTCCGTATAGTATCTGAGGAGAAATTGACCATCGTATCCAGAGACATTGTGAGCCATCACCGTGGCATAGCGATGACAATCTCCGTAACGTTCGATGTCTTCTTGGCTCCACATTTCGTCGACAGGGTCTAAGATCCATGGGGCAAAATCGGCCAGTGTGCTCGGTCCACGAAAGATTTTTTCACGTCCTCCAGGAATCTTGCTGCAGTGAGAGCAATGACTACAGATAGGCTCTTGGATGCACTTCTCGCACGCTCGGTGAGCCACACAGAAATTAGGAATGTGAATGCCAGTCTCTTGCATGCATTCGAAATTGAAAAAGATGAAATTGTCTTTCTTCTGGTTATCTTCTTCTTCTTCGTGTTTGGAATGGTATTTTTGAATGTAGCATTCGTGTTCCAAGTCCACGATTTGGTGACAAATGTGACATAGTTTCTTTCCTGAACATACGTGTACCTTGGCACTGTTGGTATGTATGCCTTGTCCACAAGTAGGGCACAATCTCAGGAGTTGACAAACACTTTTCTGCTGTGAACCTTGCGTCTTTAGATGTTGTTGGTAACAGGTTGAACTGACAAACGTGCGCTGACAAGCAGAGCATTGCACTCGTTCTTGGCCTTGGTCCAGACAGGGCTTAGAGGCTAAACATCCCTCACATTTCGATCCGCAATGCTTGAGTTGCTCTCGATTGTTATAGCCATAGTCACATTTCTCACAGTAATAACCGTATCCCAGGAAACCGGTGATACTGGTAATGGCATCAAAATGTTCATCGTGATGATAGACGTGAATATATTTTCCGTCTTTGAAATTTTTGCCTCGAAACAACAGAGGTCCGTGCACTTCTTGAGGGTGCACTTTCAAGGTGTAGCGTGGAGCCAAGACGTCTTGCAACTTTTGCATTTCAGGAATGCCACAGGATGTGTCTTTGGAAAGGCCAGCTTGCTGTAAAAGGAGTTCTGCTTCTCTTCGTTGTTTGGCTCGGCTAGATTGTTGAATAGTTTGCCAGGCTCTTTTCCATTCTGCCGTGTCGTTCTTGTCGGCATACGTTCGCCCCACCACGATGGCACGGGCTAAACACATCTTGTCTTGAGGGTTGTTAATTCGGACGAGGCTCGTTTTGGTGCTGCGAAGGTCGTCCACCAATAACACCTTTTTGCGTCCGGTCCCTTGGGGAAGAGAAACGTGGGTCATGAACAGTGTCGCTTTTCCATCGGTGATGTGAAACTTGTCGTTGGATTGCTGCACGTGTTGAATCTTGTCGATGACTTTGGAAGGCGTCAATTCTGCTGCACTGCTAAACTCGATTCAAACGGGAGACTTCAAATTGTCGTGATGAATGGAAAGTCTCAAGCGATCGTCTTCTTTGGCTTCACATTGGCGTTTCGGTGTGGTTAACAAAGAATCCCATACATCGGTGATGAACCCTTCTGCTTTCTCCAAAGGTACGTCGGACTTGAAATCTTTAAACTTTACCGCGTACGTGTAGGCCGTAGTTCTAAATTTTCTGGATGAGCGTTTGTCGGTTTCTCGAATGTGGTAGTACTTTTCAGGGTTTACTGGTGGTGATGGACTTTGACTTGGTGTAGACTCTCTGGGCCGAGATTCTGGCTTACTCATCCCATCTTCAAAATCGCTGGCATGAATTTGAGCCAAGACTTCAGCTACTGTGTGAGGCGATAAATCACGTTTCTGCCTCTTACTTTCTTCTCCTTTCTTTACGAAATGATGCGATCGTTTCATCTTGACTGCAAAAATTCAAATGACTACATCTGAAACGATATGGACCCCTATATATCCATGTCAGGCTTAGTGTATATATAAAGGGCTGGTGCCTTCTCTCTCAGTATTCATTTCACTCTCAAGCCGATCAGCACGATGGAAGAACCCACACAAATCGAACTTCTGATTAGAGCTTTGCCAGGTGTCATACGAAATTTTCTTCAGACAAGCCGACGGACTACTCTCCCTCCTTTCGAGATAAAAGTCAAGATACTTGCTATATATGTCAGAAGAAAAGGTATTGGACTACAGAATGTCCAGATCGTCAAAAAAGCAAAATCAGTGTCAAAAGAGACAAGAGTCAAGATACCTGTTATCATTGTCAAGAGACAGGACATTGGTCTTCAGACTGCCCTAAGAAACAACAGGAGCAGGAGGAGGAAGAAGAAGAGGTACCCTCGGCAAGGGAAGAACCTCGACTCTTTCTGAAAGAGAAGACAGAAAAGAAAAGAAGACGAGGAAAAGTCAGGAAGAAGAGGAGAAAAAATCTGTGAAAGTGAAGAAATTTAAAAACAACAGAGAGAGTGAAGAAAAAAGACACAGAAGAAGTCTATGAACTTTTTAAAAAAGTGTTGTGTTGTGTTGTGTTGTGACATTGAATTGTAAATATTTGTACCAGAATAGACCAGACTAAAAAACGTAAGTGTCTCCTGGTTTTGATTTTTTAGAATAAGGGCCTACACTTATGCATTCACAACACGTACATCATAGGGTTAAAAAAATAAAAGAGATTTTGAGTTTTAATTGATTTTGGCAAAATGAATATTATCTCTTTTCGAAAGAAGTCAGTGGCCCTGAAAAGGACCTTTGGGTGTTTGTTTTCTTCAAAAAACAAACTTAGGAACGAGAAGCAATCCGCTTTAACTGCCGTAAGCCTTTGCCACGATAAAGGCCTACTTCTGGATCTGCTCCTGTCAATGATTTGGTAGAAATCACTAGGGGTGGTATCTCCGGTTTAGTAACAGGATTGGACTGTTTGGCTCGGGAAGGTCTTTTTCTCTTGGGTCGTAATAAAGAAGTCTGATACATTTATTTCAGACTTCTTAACTCTGCCAAAATGTCCAAAAGTACCATTACCTTTTGACTTTCACTGTTCTTCTTCTCTCCTAGACCTTGTTTCTTCTCTGCTTCTTCTTCATGTCGTTTTCTTCTTGCCTCTTCTTCTTCTCGCTGTTGCTGTTCAAGGAGAAATGCTTGTTCTGCCTCTTTCTGCTGTTGAAAAAATTTCTCCAATTCTTCTTTCTGTCTCTGTTTAAAATCCTCGACGTGTGGTAAAGAAGGAGAAGGTGGTGAAGGTATTGGTGGTACCAGAACAAATTCTTGCGAAGAGAGAAAATGTACTAAATCCCAGTTGAAATCGGTCTCTTCTGGAAGTAGTGCTGTGTTAACTTTGGTAGCCACTGCTATGCCATCACTTTTCGTCTCCAAAGCCTGTGCACCCCAATTCATCGTCTTCTTAGTTTCAGTCATGTTTCACAAAACAATGTCGCATCGATTCACTGCACACAGACGCTAGCGCACCTATATGGAGAATGTGAAGTCACATGTAGCTCTCTTCGGATTGAAAGACAGACTCCTTGAAGTGACTGAATTTTGTAACCCGTGTTGGGATTGGTGAACAATTACAATCCGTTTTGATACGGTCTTCCGCT
>JAECUM010071117.1:0-10778 GCA_016617855.1 Megalonaias nervosa | reverse complement strand
TGTTCTGTGGGAATGAATTGAAAAATGAAATTGCAAAGAATGATTCTCTTTCAGTGTATAAAAGCAATGTAGTCAGGAAAGAGAAACGTACTATTGTAAAGCGTTTCCCTAAAACTTATGGATGCAACGTGAGCAGCAGAGCCTTTTTATTCCATCTTCTAAAGATACGCAATGCTGCAAACACCTAACATAATGAACTTTCACCCATTTCAGACACTTTTGTTGATATGGTGTCCCCAATGGAATCCGTTTCAGTTTTCAATCATGGGTTCACGATCGTATTAGATGGAACAATTTTCGTTGCAACAACAAACTTTGGATCATATAGTTTATCCAAATCTCTCTATTTCCAATGTACATTTATTTCAGACATATTTGTGTACCTGTATATGCGTTACAGAACAAATTTGGCAAAAGTCACCATAGATAAGTCATTAGATTCTGACACGTATTCCTTTCAACAAATATTTCAATCCTGGGTTCAATATACAAATGTTTATCTGAACGTTGTAAATAAATGTGGTGAGCTCATTTTTGTCCCCATCTTCACACTCCTTTTCTACCAAATTTAAAAGGAAAGGCCACTCGTCAGTGATTGTTTTAAACCCAAACTGTTTCATCAATCTTGCCTCATACATGTCTCCAGCTGCATATTTCACAGTCTCTAGTTCTCTCGCATTTACCTCTATGATACATACATTCAATCAGGATTCTCCTACAAACACCTATTCTTGATATTTAGAATTACGCTTTCGTAAATCACTCTCATTCTGTCCATCTTAAATTGAATAATTTCCTTCAATTTGAGAATTTCAGATCTTTCATAATTTGCAGCAATGTCTAATATTCCATTTCCCTCAATATTTCGATTTCACCAGTCTTAAATTGACACGATTTGAGATTCCAATAATCAGACGCATTCCAACAATGATTAAAACCATCAAAGGCAGTTTCTTTACTTAAATGTCAACAATACCAACAGGAACGGCAACGAATACCACCATCTCACTCGTTAGGCGCTGTTTCTTGTCCCTACCTGATTTTCACATAATTTGCGATTTGCGACTCGGGCAAATTCAAAAGATACCATCTAAAACAAAACGTAAATGTCTTGGTCCTGTTTGAAGGTTTTGGAGTCGTGGTTTATAGACAAAGCATTGTATCTTCTAACCGGCATTTTGTTGCTGATCAAAACCTAAAGTATTTCAATTCTGCATATATACCTGTAGTTCCGCTAGAGGTCGCTGTCGGCGATGTGGTTCTTGTGGTTGCCGTACTCCCAGTTGTTGGGTTAGTCGTGCTTGTCTGGAACTGTGTCGTTGTACTGGTTATTGCTGGCGTAGTGCTTTCAGTAGTCGCAGACGGTGTGGTTGTGCTACTGGTCTCAGCTTCGGTACTCGTTACAGTTGGAATCGGACTTGTTGTGGAGCTCTTGCTTGCCACGGTTGTGCTAGCACTCGATGGAGCTTGTCTTGTAGATGTAGTGCTTATTAACGTCGTCGTTGTTGTTGGCATCTCAGTGGATTGAGTAGTAGACACCGTGCTGGAACTGCTGCTTGTTGTCGGCACCTCAGTCGTTGTACTCATGCTTCCCTGCGCTGTTGTAGTTGTTGCCTCTGTGGTGACTGTTGTTGCTTCCGTCGTGGTGCTGCTTGTTCTTGTTTGTTCTGTGAGAATGAATTGAAAAATGAAATTGCCAAGAATGATTCTCTTTCAGTGTATAAAAGCAATGTAGTCCGGAAAGAAAAAAGCACTATTGTAAAGCGTTTCCCTAAAACCTATAGATGCAACGTGAGCAGCAGAGCCTTTTTATTCCATCTTCTAAAGATACGCAATGCTGCAAACACCTAACATAATCAACTTTCACCCATTTCAGACAATTATGTTGCTATGGTGTCGCCAATGGAATCCGTTTCAGTTTTCAATCATGGGCTCACGATCGTACTAGATGAAACAATTGTCGTTGCAACAACAAACTTTGGATCATATAGTTTATCCAAATCTCTCTATTTCCAATGTACATTTATTTCAAACACATTGGTGTACCTATATATGCGTTACATAGCAAATTTGGCAAAAGTCACCAAAGATGAGCCATTAGCTTCTGACACGTATTCCTTTCAACAAATATTTCAATCCTGGGTTCAATATACAAATGTTTATCTGAACGTTGTATGTAAATGTGTTGAGCTCATTTTTGTCCCCATCTTCACACTCCTTTTCTACCAAATTTAAAAGGAAAGTACACTCGTCAGTGAGTTCTTTAAACCCAAACTGTTTCATCAATCTTGCCTCATACACGTCTCCAGCTGCATATTTCACAGTCTCTAGTTCTCTCGCATTTACCTCAATGATACATAAATTCAATCAGGATTCACCTAAATACACCTATTCTTCATATTTAGAATTACGCTTTCTTAAATCACTCTCATTCTGTCCATCTTAAATTGAATAATTGCCTTCAATTTGAGAATTTCAGATCTTTCATAATTTGCAGCAATGTGGAATATTCTATTTCCCTTAATATTTCGATTTCACCAGTCTTAAATTGACACGATTTGAGATTCTAATAATCACCTTCATTCCAACAATGATTAAAACCATCAAAGGCAGTTTCTTTATTTAAATCTCAAAAATACCAATAGGAAAGGCAACGAAAACCACCATCTCACTCGTTAGGCTATGTTTCTTGTCCCTACTTGACTTTCACATAATTTGCGATTTGAGACTCGGGCAATTTCAAAAGATACCTTCCAAAACAAAACGTATCTGTCTTGGTCCTGTTTGAAGGCTTTGGAATCGTGGTTTGTAGAAAAAACATTGTATATTCCAACCCGCGTTTGTTGGTGATCAAAACCTAAAGTATTTCAATTCTGCATATATACCTGTAGTTCCGTTAGAGGTCATTGTCGGCGATGTGGTTCTTGTGGTTGCCATACTCTCAGTTGTTGGGTTAGTCGTGCTTGTCTGGAACTGTGTCGTTGTACTGGTTATTGCTGGCGTAGTGCTTTCAGTAGTTGCAGACTGTGTGGTTGTGCTACTGGTCTCAGCTTCAGTACTCGTTACAGTTGGAATCGGACTTGTTGTGGAGCTCGTGCTTGCCACGGTAGTGCTAGTACTCGATGGAACTTGTCTTGTAGATGTAGTGCTTATTAACGTCGTCGTTGTTGTTGGCATCTCTGTGGATTGCGTAGTAGACACCGTGCTGGATGTGCTGCTTGTTGTCGGCACCTCAGTCGTTGTACTCATGCTTCCCTGCGCTGTTGTAGTTGTTGCCTCTGTGGTGACTGTTGTTGCTTCCGTCGTGATGCTGCTTGTTGTTCTTTGTTCTGTGGGAATGAATTGAAAAATGAAATTGACAAGAATGATTCTCTTTCAGTGTATAAAAGCAATGTAGTCAGGAAAGAAAAACGTACTATTGTAAAGCGTTTCCCTAAAACTTATGGATACAACGTGAGCAGCAGAGCCTTTTTATTCCATCTTCTAAAGATACGCAATGCTGCAAACACCTAACATAATGAACTTTCACCCATTTCAGACTCTTTTGTTGATATGGTGTCGCCAATGGAATCCGTTTCAGTTTTCAATCATGTGTTCACGATCGTATTAGATGGAACAATTTTCGTTGCAGCAACAAACCTTTGATCATATAGTTGATCCAAATCTCTCTATTTCCAATGTACATTTATTTCAGACATATTTGTGTACCTGTATATGCGTTACAGAACAAATTTGGCAAAAGTCACCATGGATAAGTCATTAGATTCTGACACGTATTCCTTTCAACAAATATTTCAATCCTGGGTTCAATATACAAATGTTTATCTGAACGTTGTAAATAAATGTGGTGAGCTCATTTTCGTCCCCATCTTCACACTCCTTTTCTACCAAATTTAAAAGGAAAGGCCACTCGTCAGTGATTGTTTTAAACCCAAACTGTTTCATCAATCTTGCCTCATACATGTTTCCAGCTGCATCTTTCACAGTCTCTAGTTCTCTCGCATTTACCTCTATGATACATAAATTCAATCAGGATTCACCTACATACACCTCTTCTTGATATTTAGAATTACGCTTTCTTAAATCACTCTCATTCTGTCCATCTTAAATTGAATAATTGCCTTTAATTTCCGCTTTCCACATCTTTCATAATTTGCAGCAATGAGCAATATTATATTTCCCTTTTTATTTCGACTTCAGCAGTCTTAAATTAACACGATTTGAGATCCTAAAATTCAGTCGTATTCCAATAATGAATAAAACCGTCTAATGGATTTCCTTTATTTCAATGCCAAAAATACCAATATGTATGTCAACGAAAATCACCGTCTCACTCGTTTGGGTCTCTGTTTCCTGTCCCTACTTGACTTTCACATAATATGCGATTTGAGATTCGGGTAATTTCAAAAGATACCTTCCGAAACAAAACGTAAATATATTGGCCCTTTTGAAGGTTTTGGTGCAGAGGTTTGTATCCAAAGCATTGTATATTCCAACCCGCATTTGTTGGTGATCAGAACTTAAATTATTTGAATTCTGCATATATACCTGTAGTTCCGCTAGAGGTCGTTGTCGGCGATGTGGTTCTTGTGGTTGCCTTGCTCTCAGTTGTTGGGTTAGTCGTGCTTGTCTGGAACTGTGTCGTTGTACTGGTTATTGCTGGCGTAGTGCTTTCAGTAGTCGCAGACTGTGTGGTTGTGCTACTGGTCTCAGCTTCAGTACTCGTTACAGTTGGAATCGGATTTGTTCTGGAGCTCGTGCTTGCCACGGTTGTGCTAGTACTCGATGGAACTTGTGTTGTAGATGAAGTGCTTATTGACGTCGTCGTTGTTGTTGGCATCTCTGTGGATTGAGTAATAGACACCGTTTTTGAATTTGATTCACAAACCGTAAGTCCTATTTCATATTTTTATCTTGTATAATTTTTATAAGTCAAACAAGTCATTTTTATCTGCTTGCTACATGCTTATTCCTGAATAACAAATACTATGACATAGGACAATTGTAATATCTTCCCATTTTGTTAAGTAAGTTTCTGCTTTAGTCTGTGCGTGTGTTAATTTTTCTGTCATTGTTGTGTGAGGTACCAGCAGAGAAAGAAGAGAAGGTGAACTTAAGAAACTGGAACATAGCGTACTTGCAATCACCAGGAACACCAACATTATGTGTAAAAAGGATCCTGTCTTCTCCTTCCCCATCTTAATGATCACTGAAATAATAAACATTTCATCGTTATTATGTACCCGTAGTCTTTCATCCTGTTCGAAACGTAGGGTATATTCTGTCTGTATTACCTCTCCGTTTCTTACTTTGAGAGATTTTATTGATCATTTGCTTGTTTATGTCTCGACGATATTCTCAAACTAGCCAATCATTAAATACACGTGTCAAAATGAGAGCATAACTAACAATTAAGGAAACCACAGAACAGGTTCTAAAATGGAAACTCCCTAATTTTTTAACGTAAGTGATTCTCAAGATATTCTCACATATAATTGTTTAGTAGCTTGAGATGGGAACAGGTGTGTGTATTAGATGTTTGGATGTTATTTCGTAGCACTTGACAGCATGTCCGGTTGTTGGATAGAGCAAAAGACTACTAAATGATAAGAATACAAAGTAAAAAACAAGATGCAAGTGTGACATTATAGTCTCGTGAATATGTGACCGTCAGTTAAACTGATAAAAACTTATTTGTGGCAATCACTCGTTTAAGGACTCGTTGTTTTTCAATGAATTTTGTCTTCAGGTTCCTCCAAAAAGAGGTAACATCAACCGGAATCCAGCCCATGCAGGTGGTGTATATTTCATTTGGTTTTGAGAATATATTAGATACATTGCGTATTAAATATTAAGAATAATTCCAAAAGCACTTATAAAGAATTATAATGGATTGAGGCATATTGTTTTTTTTTTAAAATAGTTCAGGCCATCTTAGCTTTAGAAAATCAGTTGAGGTTTCTAGCGGACAATTAGTTTTTGAAAATACTATATTTAATTTCATCACAGCATGTAAATATTCTCTTTACATATCAAGTCAACATCCTTTATCAGGTTAAATTCCAATGCATACGACGAGTAGTGGCACACAACGTAGAATAGTTATTTTGATTAATTTCTTCCAGTTATCAAGTAGATGCTGATCATAACTAGGGTCCAGAGTGGCCGAGTTCCAAGTCGATTGCCTTTACAAATCATTCACACATCACCTGCTAGCGTGGGTTCGAGTCTTGGGCTCGCCCAAAGTAGGTATGTAAGAAAGCTCGTTATTAGCTTCCTGTGGGTCGGTTGGTTTTTACGGGGATGTCCCGGGTTCTTCCTCCACTAGTTATACTGGCCGCCGTGTACTAAATGGCGTTAAACCCCAAACAGCCACAACAATGTTCATTAGTGCAAAACATGCTTTTCACTTTCATATTTATGTTGTTGTAGAAGAAAACGTTCCATTGCCAAAAATTCAGTCGAACTTTAAGAGTCTTCGAGCCTCTGAAAAGTTAACACGTACTTATTGACAACAATTACAACAGATCCAAGGATTCTTAGTAAATGCCTCAATTGCGTTGTCCAAGGGAAATAAACATCATTTGCCATAATTAACTGTACCTGTTTTGTACTAGTGATGTCCCTTATATCATTTTATTCATCATGAAAGAATTCTGTGTCCTTGAGGATTTCATGCCATTTCTCAGCACCTGATGCGGCCTATAAAATGCGACCGTATTATTTTTTGTAGAGAAAAACCCGCGAGGATCCCCGGAAAGCTTTCGGCTTTCTCTCATACCCAAGTCGTTTAGGCTGTGACTCGAACGCACATGGACAGAGGTGATCTCTGATTGAACTCAAAGGGCTAGTATTTTATGCACCAATTCGATGAGATACAATAAATGGTTACTATTATTAGACTGGTAATCCAGGTCATCAAACAATCTTACATATGGGAAACTGGTTGTAATAAATGCGTATAACATTATGGTGTTCAAAAGGAGCTTAATTTTTAAACTTGATATTTTTATATACTTGAGTAAATATGTTAGTTATACACCAATATGATATATCAAAATGTTAGAAACTTGTACTTCTTCTCCATATATGCTAATAGCTATAACGCAAGTCTTCATCTGGTGTAACAAACGTCATGCAGAGTTCCAACAAAGGAAAGTTCTGAAGGTAAACACGTTTCACATTAGCTGTTCTTTGCTCGTTTTCATAAAACATATAACAGTTAGCGGTTACAACATCTCTATTGGATTTTTTTGTTGAGCGATGCTGCATTACGTTGGAAGATAAATTGCGCTAACAAACAAGCTCCGTACAACTAATCAATTGTCTACGTAGACTGAAGGGTATGTACATGACTTATAGGAATAAACTTTATATCAAATTGTTTAAAATCTCATACACATGCCATAGGGAATATATATATATATATATATATATATATATATATATATATATATATATATATATATATATATATATATATATATATATATATATATATATCCGAGAGGAAAGTATACATTTTAACTCAGATATGCTCAAATCCACTGGATCTATATTAAAACTGTAATGTATATACATGCAAGTATAAGCATAAACACAACTTAAAACCAAAAAGGGACATGACGTGTCTATATAATATTTCAGAACATTATTTTATTTATTTTTTTATTCATCGAATGTTAGACAATTAGGTATACATATGCCACAGAAAAGAAAGGCGTATGGCGTAACAGGTGTTTGAAACTAACATTACCACATCCAAGCCAAGCACCTAAGATACAACCTAAGTTATCTTGAATCTCATTTGTATATATGTATATATATATATAAGTATATATATAGTTATAAGAGAGAGGTATATATATATATATAAGTATATATATATGGCAGTACTTTAAAGTAAGTTATATAAAGCAATTTGATGTGCCAATACTATTGGTATATCAAATTGTGATCCGCCCATGGCGCAATAATACGCATATTTAAACATTCTAGCGACCATCTGCAGCTGATTCTAGATCAACGATGAATTTCCACATATTAATCAATAGTGACGTATAAAAATAACGATACAAAGTATTAATAATCCTCATTTTCTAAATGTATTGAATATGGTACACATTCTCGTCACAATCCTTTCTGATTTCTGTCCCCCCCCCCCCATGGATAACGGAAAACTAGGCTGAAATGTGGAGTGAGAGAGAAAAGGAATTTGAGCTGGATTAGAATCTTGAAATAGAAATCAAACCAAGTAACCTACAAGAATATAGTTCGTCGTAACGATACGTGTGCACTTTCCTTGGGATTTATCTACAGTGTTTATCAATGAGACAAAGTTGCGAACCATGTCGACATTATACAATAAATTTCTCAGTTATGTGGTACACATACTGTGATGTATTTAATCTTTTGTTTTATTGTTGTTTCCTAAACATACTATAATGTTCTAATAATCGATTATTATTAATTAAATATGAAAATATCCAAAGCGCTCTCTCTCTCTCTCTCTCTCTCTCTCTCTCTCTCTCTCTCTCTCTCTCTCTCTCTCAATCTATGGACCATCGTAGCAAGATACGGGCTAAATTCTATGAAATGACAAACGTACAGGACTTTCGTTTTGTGTCATCCCACGATATCTCTGGACTTAAGAATTATGATAAAAGTTAAGTCGAAACCGACCAAAGGATGAGAGAGAGAGAGAGAGAGAGAGAGAGAGAGAGAGAGAGAGAGAGAGAGTTTTAAAGTCAAACCGACCAGAGAGAGACAGAGAGACAGAGAGTCTATGGTCGATTAAACAGTTGCTAATGCAGAACAATGACTTAGCTCAACTGTAAATATATTAGAATATTTTAATTAGCTCTTGTTGGTTCGTCATTTCTCTTAGTTTCTATTCCACATTAATTTCCATGAGCCGGTAGGTGAATGGCTTAGCGTTAATATGAATGGCGTAGCTAACCAAGGGTTTGTAGTGCTCTACTTTTATTATTAAAACCATATTTCATGTTTAAATCATAAGTGTGTATTATATTGATTTAAACAATGTGAAGAAAAATAGAAATTAAAAAGGAAATCAATCAGCTTATCAATATGCAAAGGTGATTGTAAATAGCCACAAAAGGCATAGAATTACATTTTGTAGCGGACACACTCGGGGATGTGAGGAGTTCATTCACTCGGTCAATACACAGCTGCCTGTAGTAAATCTGAACTCCGTTCAAAGGGCCAATATATGTATTTGATGTGATATAAAGAAAATATATGTACAGTATGTACGCTGTATAAATGATATACCACTCGTTGTATAAATTTGCCTTTAAAAGGAACTCGGCAAGCCTCGTTTCCTTTCAATGAAAAATTCATACATCTCATGGTATATCATTGATACAGCGTTTATACTATGCATTATATATATATATATATATATATATATATATATATATATATATATACATGTACACAATAAACTTGTACAGTGTTATCTTTGCGTATTAGTTTAATGAACACGTCAATGAAATCAAAAGGAAATTATTCTGGTCGATTCGTGTCTAAGTCAGATGTGATCAAGTACCTGAAAATAAATACTATGGTCGAATGCAATATTTTTAGTAGTTCACGTCTAATATAATCGATTCAGGCTGACACATGTTCAACCGCTGATAAATACGTGCCCACTTCTACTTAAAGCGAAGCTAAAGTATAATATTTTATATAATCTCATAATTTCGTTCCGAGCACGGGTTCGCTTTGCCTTACTCAGTCATATTGATGATACTATATGTAACAATAGAAGTTAGATGAACAGCTTTTACATTTCATTGGGAATTTCAGTTTTTGCCCTTTCTTGCAATTTTCTTTTATAGATGGATTTGCAATCGATCAGCAAAATATGGTACATAATATGGTGAAAGTAAAATTGCAGGAAATGTAAATGTTATTGAACGCTTTAATGAGGTTTGCTCGATTTATGTTAATTGTTTCATATAAAGTTATATGAAATATGGAACCAAGGCATTCAGACTAAAGCATTTTTCTCATGGATAAGCGGTGGCAACCAACCCAGATTAGTCTGGGAAGGATTCGAACCTGCACTTTGGTGGTCGAGAAATCGGCACTCTAATCACTGGTCTACCAAGATTCCTCTCTATGAAAGAACATGTCGTTAAATGTACATTTCTGTACCAGCATATTTATACTGAACTGGATAGGAACCAAAATTTGATACTAAGAGCGATATCTACATATATACACACGCTCACACACACACACACACACACACACACACACACCACGCGCATGCATGTAAACAAGAACTTTGAAAATAATCAGAATTGCAATACCTGAGGTTTCTTGTAACCTTCCATTATTCATAGTCAGATTAAGGTGATAGGCCCTGAGCTATTTTAGGAAACACCTTGCCCTATTCCCACCACCCACCCTCCATCCAGTAAACAAGACTTTATTTGACTTCGTTAATTTCTCATCCTCTGGGCACTGGAGAAACTACTCCCTACTCCATTTGTTTCGCATTTAATCATGCCTTGCCAGTGCTTGTTAATTTCCTTTAATCATGCCTTGCCAGTGCTGTTAATTTCCTTTCCCTTTTTCACATGAATGTATTTTTAGGCAACATATTTCAGTAACATGACTATTCTGTGCAGCAAATACCGCTTGGCAAAATCGAGAATGTCTCGAATCCGTGGTTTTCTTCTGTATTTCTTATTTTTTTTTTTTTTTTTTTTTTTTTTTTTTTTTTTTTTTTTTTTTTTTTTTTTTTT
>JAECUM010071109.1:0-10158 GCA_016617855.1 Megalonaias nervosa | reverse complement strand
TATATATATATATATATATATATAGATAGATAGATAGATAGATAGATAGATATAGATATGGGATTATGTTGTTCTTCAACTTTAATTGTATTACAGTACAGTCTATTGCGGTCGCAATGGTGTTTCTTTTATATTCTCTTTAAATACTGAGCAACACATTTTCTAGTTTCAAAATTATCGGTAGTAAACATTTACATGAATTAAATAATGGTCCATTTAATTGTAAACAGGTATTCGCATCTGTGCATTGTCATAATTTAATTTTTAAGAGGTTAAAAGTTTGCGGCCGGCAAATTACGTGGACTAAAACTGATCAAATACCAATAAAGTTACAATTTCATTAACCCTTTACTAATTAAGTCAGCAAAGACAATGACCAAAATATTAATCACCTACACAGTGGCGTCACTAGGGTTGGTGTCACCCAGTGCAGTAACTCATGGAGTCACCCCCATGGACCCCCTTCCTGCACAAAAATTTAAAAATTTTATAGACAGTCATTTTGGCGTCTGTTGGTGTCACCCGGTACGGTCCGCATCCCTGCCAGTGACGCCACTACACCAATGTTAACTCCCAAAAATGAGCTCATTGGTGAACTGGTTTGAATATACCTTGTGTATATATCGCATGTAGATAGAAAGAAAATTAAAATGAAAATAGATTGAAGGGATTTTTAATCTCTTTTATATTGTTTCATTTTCATTCTTTGTATGAATGTTAAAAAAATCATATATAAGAATATATTTTTAAAAACTCAAATAATTGTTTTAGAACACCGAAGACAAAAATGAAATATGGAACTGATTGCGGACAAATATGTCTTTTTTAAGTTCAGCTATAACGTGAACTTCTATAAGGAATAAGACAAAATGAAATAATCAACTTATCAGCAGGCTTCAATTGTATATTGCAAAGAAATGAACGTACATCTGCATTTATAGTATATTTTCTGTCTTTAAGTGTCTGTTTTAAGTTTAACATCGGTAATGTCAAATTTTGCATCAAAATAAAATCTCTTTACACAACTTAAAGTGTGAATTCTTTAATTAATCGTTGAATAGTATGTACTGAAAATCAAAGGTATAAATATTAATACTTGTCAAAATTGTACAGATGTTAAAATAATAATTAATTATTCAGTTCAATTATTGGTAGCTAAGCTCATTTTCAGTAATATGTGGTAAACTTAATTCTTATACTGATATATTAACATTTATATAAAAGAATGATAATAATTCACATCATTTTATTTTTGACAAATATGTTTTGACACATTCGCAGGTATGAATTTAGCATATACAAACTTGCAACTTGTGGGACATACAAAGCAGGGTCTATGTCCCAAGTTCAGAGAATACATCTTTGCTGTTCCATATATACTAATGTGGATAGAATACTTGACAAACACGATAACTTAGTAAACTTCTAGCATATAACGATTTTGCGCTTCTTTTACGCCTCATGGCCTGTCATTGCCTGTCATTGTCATCTCCTAGTTTACTTTTGCACGTCGTTGTATTTTGTTTTATTCTAAAACTCAAGAACAATCAACACATAAATTATTTACATATATACAATATTTCTTCAGATGAAATATGTATCAATAACAGGAAATTTCCAGTTAAGTTTTGAAAACGTCTCTGTGTGTGCTTACACGCTTCTCTTTCCCCAAAAGTTACCATATGTATATACAAAAATATATACTCCCAATGATTTCTACACCATTATAAAAATGAGATAAGATATGTTACAAACAATGAGAGAATATTCTATTTTTTTGGACAAAAGATATTTTTTGAATATTTGCCATAATTCATTACAACTGAAAGTGCAAATCAACATTCAAAAAAAACTAGCAACATATAGACAATGCAAATTCATTCTTTATATCTTAAAAATCGGAATCAACATTGTGCCATTGCCAGTTTAACCCATCTCTGTTCCGTGTTCCTCCTGTTTTGCGTGTCTTCGAGGTGTTTAGTATGATCCTCAGACAAGCCAGCAGCAAGTTTGGAGACAATAAAGAAAATCAAAACAATATAGATGAAAAATTTTATTCTTGATATGTTTACTGAAGCATGATTATTGAGAAATCACTAGAAAATTATAACACATTTGCAATACTCATGCTAATATGCACCTGTCATATGCTGCGAAATTGATAAAGGGATTAAAAGGGTAACCAGTAAACTACTGTTGAAGTTTACAACACACACTTCCTGTACACTCGTAATACTCTATGAAATGGTCACTCGGGAAGACGTGTATAAAAGCAGATTTGTATTTACATCTCTCGCCTCATTAATACGTTCGCTAAAGTCTGAGAATTCAAACTCTTCTCATTATTTTTTTAAGAATCCTGCATTGATTTGCTCTCATGTGGGTCCCAATAGGGGCTAAAGGCGGCGGTTCTTGGAAGCCTTCTTTCACAATCATCTGTTTGTACCTTTCAAAGTTCTCCCTGCAGTCAGAACATCTTCCATTAAATGTTGTCGTCTGCTTCCTGGTTGGTGTCACAAAGTCCATCAAAAAGTTGGGCCAAGCAATCCTATTATCCTTAGTAGATACTATAGCAACACCCCGAGTTTTCATAGCATAACCCTGAGTTTCCATTGCATAACCCTGGGTTTCCATAGCATAACCCTGAGTTGTTGTAACATCGCTCTCAGTATTTTTGGATGTCGTGCTCGTGATGAATGGAAATGGTTGGGGAGCTGCAATAATAATATCATCATCATCATCATCATCATCATCATCATCATCATCATCAATAACAACAACATGACAAAAGTCAGGACCTAAGTACAGCAAATATTGGCCATACTGTTTGAAGAAATCAAAAGGGCTCTGAACAAAGCATAGGGTAAAAAATACAACTGATACTTTGGTGTTTTTCATGCCCGATATAGCCTTTGAGAAAATCACTCCAAGTAAATCACATGCAAATCTTCCTTTAAATACGAGGTGTTTTTAGCGGTGGACAGTACAGATAAATTATAACCACGAATATAACATACCTTCAAGGATGCGGGCGTATTGTGTTTGGTAAGTTATGTCCTACCTTTACTATATGGGATCTTTTATGAACGCAGTCAAGCACATCAGAGACACTACAGTAGCAAATGTCTATCTCGGCTCTTTTTTAAATCACTCTGATGATTCTTAAAACGTGTCTTCGACCGATTATTGCAATATGTTGCGATAAATAGCCTCTGCACAAATGCTACAGGGTGAGAGGGATTGGAGAAGAAGGATGCAATAGAAACAACCTCGCTCCATTTTCCCTATTTTCCACGAACGATTCAAGACTCTCTACTTATAAAAGGAAAGACTCAAATCGAATTGTTTGGGTTCTGATTGTTATTGTTAATGTACTTTAAAATGTCCTAAGCTGACCATTTCTGCTGGACTGCGGCTTCCTGAGAGCAGGTCAGTGTTTTATTCACTGATTCAAAGGCGAGGTAAACTGTAAGCAATTGATTCAGCAACTTTGTCAAATGCATAGGTATCGGTATAGAACTAGTATTGGCATAACATGTTTCTAAAGCTCATCATCGCCACAACAAATTTGAACCCCATATAAAAATGCATTAAATTTAGTTCATTTTCCACTGTATGGTATCAACTGAATCATATTTGTATAGAGTGCATTCGGAAATATAGAGATACTTACACAAATAAATTGTGATTATGTTTCCGTAAATTTTGAATGCTCACCTGTGCAATTATTTCTGGACTTCAGTTCCGATATAACTTCTTCCTGCTCTAAAACTTTACTTTTATAGTTTGACAACTCTTGGCTAAGAACCTGAAATAAGGAACAACATTCCATTTTATAGTTTACCATCATATCACATTTGTTATGTCTGGCATTGGCTTGTTGGCCATCTTTTGTCGCTTGTTTTCTATTTGAACTATGTTATCTTAGTTGTTGTTGATACTTTCATGTATATGGGAAATTTTAGTAGAGTGACTGTAAATTCTATTTGTCTACAATGATATTTGATTTTAATCAATGACTAGCTAACCTGATAAAAGTCAGTCTGATTAAAATCAGCTCTCCAATGCCCTACGTGAAGATCTGACAGCGACCACTTAAGCGTAATGTTATGATGACCTTTGAATTACCCAGTGGAAATGCAACTTTCAATACTTTGAAAGTAAATCAGATCGTTCGGCACACATTATTGCTCTTCAGCCACACTGATCAGTTTCCCAAACGCAAAGAAATAAGACTTCATCTGATTGGTTAATACAGTTAGCCATTATGATGATATCATAGGTCACTAGAACATGATCCCTAATCGGTGGCTGTCAGATCGTCACGTATGGCATTGGAGATCTGTTTTAATCGGATTGGTTAATAGTTAACCTGGTTTGTATTCGGCTAAATGTTACTTTTTAACACAATCGCGTTTGACTAGTACCAATGTGTGCACATGTTATCGTTAAAACTATTTGTTCCTAGGTCAGAAATACACATGCAATATTTACAACAGATCTCGTCTGAAGTAAGAAATAGGATACATTTTGCGTCTATATGGCTAGAATAATAACACTAACGTTAAAAGAGACATCCCAGTAATGTGGAAAACTCAATGCCTTGCAAGAGCAAAGAATTAACTTGTAAATTCCATGTAACTATATAATTGTGTACTTACTTCGTAATCTCAACTAGTAACCTACACAGTTTTGAATACAATAATACACGTTATCCGTAATTATCATAGCTATAGTATTTAGTCATTATTCATCCACCAAGGAAACTGATACGATTTTTAAAAAAAATCATTTCAGTGGCTAATTTAGAGATCATCGTAATAAAGCTGACAAAAATGAATAAGTTACAAATATTTTTAAAAACCTACATTGTAATTCATCACCTTTATAATTTTGCTGACTTCTTCGGTACATATCTAATTTAGTACTTGTAATAAGTTACTACAGTTGCTACTTATCAGACGCAGTGCTACATTCCAAAAAAATACGAAAAGAAATAGAGAAGGAAGGGTGACGAAAACGAATGAAAATGAGCTAAAACGAGCTTCGGAAATTACTTATAGTAATACTAATTAAAATATGTATTAAATAGTATGATATTACTGATAGTTAATTTTCGAGAGTAATTTCAATACGCAAAAAGTCCGTAACCACGCCCATTACCTATGTATTTTTGTGAGTTAATTCAAATAACCTTTAAATAGTTTTTTCCAATGTCTCTATGCTATTTTAAAAATTATTTATCTCAGAAAGTCGTTTGTTTTATCTTAGCATAGTAGCTCGTTTATTTTATCTTAGCTTAGTAACTCGTTTAATCTGACTGAATACATTTCATAACATTTATTGAATATCAAATTGACAATTTGTAAACATTACATTGAGAAGGGACGTTGTATGTGCTTTGTAATATTTCGCGAATAAATCTTCATTCTTGTAGCAGGGCCCCAATTATTTAAAATCGTCAACGAATACAAAACAACCAGTGCTATTCAGCGGGAACAGACTCGTCTCTTCCTTTCTTTCCTATGAATTTATTCACCATGATATAGATGTTGATAGTGGTTTAGCGGTATGAACAAAAATGTCAAAAAATGTCCAAAACTTTTATTTGATCAGGGACATACAGTTACATAGTATAAAGATGGGACCTTCAAATGAATTTTGTCGATAGCCGTCCTGAACAAGTTTTCTAATTGTTTTTGTCACTGAGATATAAAAAGTTTATTACTCAAAAATAAGTACAAAAATAGGTAAAAATATGTAAAAAAAAAAAAAAAAAAAACAAATATGTGCAAAATCGTATTTGGACAAGGTTTAGTAATGCGTCTGGCAGTAAGCATCCGTCATTGACTAGATGCATTTTGAAGGCACTCTGTGTAATTCTGCTTACCCGAACGTCATCCGCAAGACGCTTGAATACATCTGTGTCAACTCCTGGGAATGGCAGTATGGAAAACAAAAGAAAATTATGTTGTTAAACAAAACGAAATTCTTCATCCTGACAAATCTTGTTATTCGGATTCCTCTTCCTCTGTACAGGTAAAATGAATGCCTTTTCGAGTTTGTTCTATGTAATGACGAGAACATCCAGATAATTTAAGTAAAATAAATACCAAATGTATTAAACATTGACTTTATATCTTGGGGTGAGGATTTAGTTTCTTGGATAACTAGATTTGTGTCTAAACCACACACACACACACACACACACACACACACACACACACACACACACAAACGCACACACGCGTATTTTTCTCGTGCAGCCAAAGATCTTTAAGTTCAAAACGTCCATATAGTCAACTGCCTGTCAGAATCGGATTGCCGAAGTCAAATTGTGTTTAGATGCATATAGGCCCTCTCGGAGAGGTACTTAGACACTGACCCAGTAAAACAACTGGCTCTTACCAGAGGAGCTGCCACCTCAGCCAAATAAAACAAATTTTTCATTTCGGCCTGTGCATTCAGACCAAACGCATCTGCTCCAATCCGGCTACGCGTGAAAAGAGACTAGCAGAAGCGCTTTGCATAATCTATGCTGACGAAACTCTTTTTACTTCCAAAACTGAACCACAGGACTAACATTCGCAATAGAATCAATGCGAAACGCGCCAAGCACTACAGTTCAACTGATCATTCAGTAAAAACTCGAGAGATCCTATAGATTGAGTCCAGCTTGTGGTGGAACGCTACAGAACGCACAAGTACGCACAAGTAATAAACTGAAAAGGATTCTTGCAAAAGAGAAATCAATGGGAGTCTGGTCTATTTAACAGAATTAATTCTCCAAATGCAAATTACCCGATATTTAAGCCAGACGTCAGTTTACGACCTTACGCATATTACGCAAGTCTGCATCAGTTGATGCCCCCTACACGTATGTTTGCGTTAGTTTATTACCCCTATCTATATCTCTGCGTCAGTTTATGACCTGTATTAATATATTTGCGTCAGTTTATGACCCGTATGCATATATTTGCGTCAGTTTATGACCCGTATGCATATATTTGCGTCAGTTTATGACCCGTATGCATATATTTGCGTCAGTTTATGACTCGTATGCATATATTTGCGTCAGTTTATGACCCGTATGCATATATTTGCAGATGTTTATGACCCGTATGCATATATTTGCGGAAGTTTTCACCCATGTAGATACTCCTTGACCTATTACGTGCAATTTTGTTGTCATTGTTATTGTGATGATGATGATGATGATAACTATTATTATTATTATTATTATTATAAATACTCGCGAAATTATTTTTCGTTATATATTTCCTTTGCTACCATCCCCAGTCGTAACATTAAGCGGAATATAAAATGTAATACATATCGTAATTTATGTTCTTAGATAGCGATAATTTTCGCACCTACGCGGTAAATGATATTTGCAACGTTCTTTGTCTCAGACATTTAAATATACAGAATTGAGGCATAACAGACATGATCAACAAAGTTTCGGAATGTAATAATTGGCAGGTTGTACAGTAGGTTTGATTTGCGAAACGTTCGTGCATTACTAGACTCATTTCCTGCATTACTACACTCATTTCCTGTATTAGTACACTCATTTCCTGCATTATTACACTCATATGCATGACAGAGATAGAAATATTATTTTAAACTATCCTCAGATTCAAAGTTTATAACAGATTTTACCACCTTAGCTCTCGCATTTGCAGAACATTAGAAGTAAAATATCGTTCGAAGTTCGAAACTTATTTTAAGTGAAGCGTCTCCACTTCAATATGCATGTATCAGTTAAGAACATCGTACTATTTTGTGATACTTATGCAATCATTATGTTTAAACCTAATATATGTAATTTATAGTGGTTGTAAGCCAAGCCTGTGTTTCGCATGATTCAAAATTAGTGACTAAAACTAATAAGGTTATACGATGGTTTATCCATTGTAAGGACTGTCAATAATCTGATATTACTCTAGTTGATTAAGCTTGAAAACTAACGTATAACTCCGCCGAAAAAAAAAAGCTGCATACCTTAAACTGATGGTAGCAAATATAGAGTAAGTTAACTTCGAATCCTTACAAAACTTCGACGCCTAAAATTGACTTAGGATCTTTCACAGTGATCACAAGTAGATGTAAACTCTCTCTCTCTCTCTCTCTCTCTCTCTCTCTCTCTCTCTCTCTCTCTCTGATGTTGTATGATTGCATACTGCAGGCCCACATCATGTAAAATGTGTTCGTAAACAAGTTAATTGATCATACATATATATGATAACACTCTGATAGTCATGTGCTTCGTGATATAGCTAATTTAGATTTTATGTGTTTGTATATACTTGTCTTACCAATGTCACCAAATATATCCGTAAAGCGAGGTTTCCGCATAAACTGAGTCCGGATTAACGAGGCGCATATATATATATATATATATATATATATATATATATATATATATATATATATATATATATATATATAAGCATATGACAAATCTTGACATCTTGACATTATATTAGTTACTTGTGAGTTTTCTAGGTATAGGTCCTTAGAAACTTTGAGTGCATTCAATACAGATCATGATCAGATTTCACTACAAGCCAGCAAACGACACAAACTGAAGTCGCTACCAAATGTTTCATGTACACTCTATTTAGGGGAATTTGCTGTAGGGAGAAATATATAGATATATCAAACGCAAAACAATAAGGGAACTGTTGAAAACAAAATGAGATTTACAACTTTAACATCTTTCTGTCTCTGCCTCTCTCTACCTTATGTGTGTGTGTGTGTGTGTGTGTGTGTGTGTGTGTGTGTGTGTGTTATCGTTTTCTTTACCCATTATTCCTGGCACCCCTGGGGGACCTTGAGATCCATCACTTCCTTTTGGGCCTGCCTTTCCTTCTGGACCCATGGGTCCACTATCACCTTTTGGACCAACTTCACCCTTTTCTCCCTGTGATCCCGTTGGCCCTATATTTCCCGGAGGACCAGGTTCACCGATGTCACCCGGTTCACCTTTTTGTCCGGGCATGCCGTCCCGTCCAGGCTCCCCTTGAAACCCTTTGGCCCTGGTGGACCCTCAGGCCCGGGTGGGCACTGGAGTGTTGAACCTACGAGGAAATAAAAGGGACATGATAAGCATCAATAAAATCAATTATACACATTATTATGGGATATATAAATCTCCCATATTCCTGGCTCTCCTCTGAAAAGAAATAGAAATATCAAGGATTGTTTTTTTAAAACAAAGGTTAAGAATTTCCGAGCATGAAGCAAGCTATAAGGAAATTTTTTTAAACACCACCTCAGGTGAAGCAAAGATAATTCTTAAACATATTCTCCTGATTTTCCGCGATAATTTTCAAGAATTCTGAAATACAGAATATGTATTTTGCTGTGTACCGATGTAAATAATAAAATGTATAGTTTCTAACGGTACTGTTTTGCAATAAACGTATCCCTCATAGTCATTCACCCCCTATCAAGTGCCGACACTTATGTGCCGCCGGCCAATACAATCGCTCAAACGTTATAATCGTCATGTCATTTAAAGTCGCACTGGCTCACTTGTCGGAAATTTTGACCTTTTATCCGACACGAACCTGACTGCCACTCTATATCATATAATATTCATATCGTCATAACCTCAGCATTTTGCAAACATTATTATGAAATATCCAGTATGAACTACAAAATTAGCACTATCCATATGGGTCATTCTACAATACTTTGATTATATATGATGTGCTGTGCGAAAGAGTAGAGCCTGGATATATCTGCACAGAACTATAGAGGAATTATAAAAAGTTAGAACAATATTAGTGTTCCTTGCCGTTGTTTAATACACCAGTATTGTCAGTCGCGCAGCTTGGCCCTTTTCCCTCGCTTTCATAATTGGTTTCTATCATTCCCATTGGTGCCGGTATCCCAGGAGATCCCGGTGGTCCTCTTGGTCCCTGGGGACCAGTCGGACCCCTCTCGCCCTGTGGTCCTATCTGACAAGTACAAACTCTGTTACGGTAACTGTTAGATCTGACATCAGTGTCATTTCTGTTATTACCATTACGATCTTCGTCGCTTTCATTCTTTTTCATTAGCTTTTCCTGAAAATACTTCATCTGAAATGAAAACATGGTGACACAAATGTAGACAAAAGTCATGTGTGTGTGTGTGTGTGTGTGTGTG
>JAECUM010071103.1:0-20557 GCA_016617855.1 Megalonaias nervosa | reverse complement strand
TATATATATATATATATATATATATATATATATCGAAAACAGGTCCATGAATAATAAAATGCATTCGAAGAATGAGATAGAAGAGCATAACCCAAAAGTACGCATTATTTATCAACCTAAAACAACTTGTGTTATATTGCTTCATTACTTTTTGATATCTGCTTGCAATGAATATTTTTTAATCTTTTCAATTTAAATGATAAATGAATCATCTAAATCCTTTTTGAGGTCGTGTAATTATCTTTCCGTTCATTCTTCAAACTGTAAAATAATATCTCGTTAGAAATTAACTCATTTCACAATATCACTGTGTAGACTACAGCAGTTTATAATGTCTTGGCACTTTTATCAGCTCTTGAATTGACAAGAATTTCATGTTTTCTTGACTTGTTCCCATCCATCTTTTCCAGCTCTTTTGCATTTAAATTTTTACCGGTTACCTCTTTCCATTTATGTGTAAGAGAGCAATAGAATATTGAATATTTATTTTACCCCATTAGTGATGGTGAAAACAATATAACCAACAATATGACATTGGTTACAGCATAATTTCAATAAAACTCTGAAACTAATCCAAAAGAATATGTTGCTGGGAATTTTAAGTTAAAAAAATTAAATCTATATTTTTAGATATTATAAATACTAAGCTAAATTTGAAACAAAGTTTGCTAAACTTTGAAAGCGTTCTTGATGTTTTCAAATGTCATTTTCAAGCTGATATGCATGGGGGTGATATGAGTATATACAAAGAGAGATTTCGTAGAAAATGGTTGACAGTCTATATGTACTTTAAATGTGATACATATTCTTGTTGATGCATCAGAGTTTGATTGTATTTGTAACATATACAATTAGTTGATGCATTTATAATCATTTATGTGCCAGAATGATCAATTTATTATAGAGTTTATAAGTGTTTATACATGCATCGTGACCCTGATAAAATAGATATTGTGCTTGAAAACAATTTGTTTATTTGAAATTTTAAATTATCTTGTAGCAGTCGGAAAGATAAAGAGTTCTAAAAACAAAGTGTCTAGTAAAATTGAGCACATTTCACATATATACTCCCATAGCCCCGTTACGCATAACCTTCAGTATATGAGAGAGATTCGTAAGCTATTTGAAACTGTAACAGCCCCTCCAACCATGCCACAAACTCCCCCAGCTTTGTTGGGGGTGGGTTGTAGTGGATTTTGGTTATCGTTATCTAGAGGGTGATCGCCGACGGTGTAATTGCCGGGATCGAGTAAATGTCCATATAAAGTGTGAAACATATAGGTGGAATAGATAGAGATCAGAGCAGATATATAAAACAGAATGACACGAGCCCCCGTACATGTAAAGACAATAAATTTAATAAAAATTCATAAACAATTGTGATAATACATTACATTAGGAAGATACACTTCTTTTTGAAAACAAATCATTCAACGAATTTCAAACACAAATGTACTTATACAAATAGCCGATCTGTTTTAAGTGATAGAATTAGTTCATCATCGAATCGAGTGAAAGATCGAAGTCAATGCCTTGTACAGATTCATAACCTGATTGTTCTGGTTCAGTCCGAATTCACTGCGACTGTTCTTTAACTTACCTGTGCCTGTACATCTGGGTCCTTTCCACTTTTCCCTTCTCCAACTCTCTAGTGCCTCGCCGCTTTCGGTGGTTAGGTGGTTATGTAAGTACGTGATGCGTAGATACTTCAACAGGTAGATTTGTGTATACGTCACGTGGATACGTCGGTGAATACGTCACGTGGATACGTCGGTGAATACGTCACTTGGATACGTCGGTGAATACGTCACGTGGAGCTATCTCACCTTCCAAAAGTAAACAAAGTAGCAACCTAAATATTCTGTCAGGTATCCTACTGGGAACAGATCATACTCCCCTCTCATTAATGTCAGATATAGTTCTATCGGAATTCAAACAGATACCAACGGCTATCTGGTCTAACTAAACACGGCAGACCATAAACAAACCTAGTTTCCTAAGATTAATGTACTTCCTAATGGCTGTTTCAACACTGGCTCACATTAACTTCACCCCAAGACATCAGTTCCGGTCTCGTCTCAATTACACAAATGAATGAATGAAACTCCTTACATGGCTCAACTACGGCATTTATAGCGAATACACACATTCAAGTCTCTAGCATATATGAAATCTTACTACATGGTTTAACAACGTTAATTTCAGTCAATACGCACTCAAGTCTTTATGATACGTGAAATCATCTAAGTCGGAGAATTCCCACGGATTCTCGTAACTCATTTCAACTAAAGTAAGGCATGAAATTCTAGATATATATTTACCTATAACAATCGAGACTATACATTCAAACGATTCATCAACTTATATAAAGAATATCATTGTACTGATTCATATAGATGAACTCACACAGTTGTATTCATATCAAGAAAATTGATCTACGAATCTAACCAAATAAATTCGTCTAAATACAAGCAAATAAATCAAATAAATCGTCATATTGATATCAATGATTTACGTGAGACTGACGCAAAATACCTTGTGTTTTCAAGTTTTCTCGCCAGAATTGTCCGTCGATTTTTCAGACATCCGATCCCTTGGATAATTAATTACGAGTGAATGTCTTCTAAATTCGACCCGGAGTCTTCTACATTTGTTTTCTCTTGCAGAAAAAAGTGTCGACTGACTATAACTTTTGCGCCAGCACATTAAAACTGAGAGTTTTCACATGGAATCAGCGTAACCAATCCGAATTAAATATTCCCCCCCCCCCGCCTATCTTAGGCGCTAAAAATGTAGTCCGCCTGACAACCTCAGATTACTAAATACTGATTCCTGGAAAACATCAAAACTGACAGCTTCGATACAGATCGGAAGGTAACCCTTATCCCTTTCAGTTAAATAAACGAAAGCTTAATTAAGAATCGCTGCTCTCATGACAGAGACATTTACCAATCAGTGCATTATGGCGATTTAAACACGCGCCGGTCCCCATAAATCTAATTAATCGTTCACCTGCCCAAATTAATGTGTTCTTCATAGATCGACAGAAATTTGTACCCTTACAAACCATTAGAATCATTATAAATGATTGTTTCTTCAAGAGTCAATATTGTGTTTTGATGTTACAGCGTTTGCGGGTGAGTATTTAACGTCTAAGCGTAAAGTTTTCTTTGAATCATTACAGACTGACATTGTAAGACGTGCAAGATTTTAAAGCTGCAATTTAAATTTAGTTGCTACAAATATATGTACGTAATAACGCTATGTGCATATTTTATTCTATCTTTCTAGCATACTTCTTTTAACCATTGTGCTTTCAAGGCAGTCACAGCTTAACTCATGTATTTGCATCAGAGTACATCATTTCTAATGGTTTAAATATGTAAACTCGTATTGTTGTAAAAACATCAGGGTACATCATATTAATAATTAAATCAGTAAATATGCATCGTTGAAAAGGCATCAGAGTACATCATATTAATAATTAAATCAGTAAATGTGCATCGTTGAAAAGGCATCAGAGAACATTTGTAATGGTTTAAATATGTAAATACGCATTGTTGAAAAAGCATCAGAGTACATAATTTTGAATCGTTTAAGTCAACAGGGTAATATTCATTCAAACAAATGTCACGTTGTAATAAGTGTATGTATAAAGAATCTTGTTAAAATTGAACTTTATGAATTAGTTAGAAAAGTCAACTATGAACAGTTAATGATTTATTCCGTTGATCAATTAGGCAAATGTCACACACATGCATATACACACACCACACACCAACACCCAACAATGGAGCACAATTTTACTTCTTTTACTTAAAATTTTAGACATATTAAATCCAGTTTCAATAGTCGACATCAAAGGACAATGACTTCGACAGTTGTATTCTGATGATCTGTGCAGCCTATGCAATGAATTAAATGTTAATGTCCACACGTTGTTCATTATTTTATGCATTTTGGCCATTTAGCTTTAGTTGTGGGCACCTCTCCGTTACCTAGCATAGAAACGCTAGTGACCTTTGAGGTGACCCAGTTTTGGTCATTTGACCACAAAAGAAGACAACAGGATCTCATTCAAAATTAACTCAGTCATAAGCATTTAACTCCGTTTTTAAGAACATCCTCTTTAAATGGGCAGGCGAGCGCATGCATAAATGTCTTCAAGCCCTAATGACCATGAATTCACATAAGAGTGGTCACTGGTGTTGCATGTAACTCCATTTTTCCTTCTTTACTACATACTGTTTAATAAGTATATTGCCATATATCATCGTTGAATGTTCTCCTTTTGAGTTGAAATGACACATTAATATAATTCTTAGTCATTAAAAGAGAATTTTTCAGACCTCAAAAATGCCAAACTAAATCCTCGCTTACACTTCTTTTTCCCGAACGTTTCTTGCTTCGTATAAGATTGTGTCTTTTAATACGACAAATACATATTCCAATTAAACTTCGAGCTTGCTCTAGCTTTTACTAATTTTTCTTGTTTCTCTAGTTTAATACTCTATTCTATTTATATTTAAGTCTTTGTTTATAGCTTTTATAGATTTGAGAGATCATTTCTTAATTATTAGGAGTCGGTGTTGAGACGCTATTTCTCAAACCGAATAATCAGCCACTTTCTCGGAGGAAACGTCATAATGTACAGTTTTTACTAGACTTTACGGTAGCATGGATTTGTTTCCTAAAATTGGACCTTCTCTAATTTCTTAAAATAAGAAATTGTCGGGTCATTTAATATATCAATAATTCTCTAAATTAGGTGTTTGGGCTATGTATCGTAGCATGTGGCATGAAATGGCGGGCTCCAGCTAGGAAAAGAGTATTTATAAATGATACAAATGCGAAGCAAGAAAAACCATGCAGGCGTGAAATCATTCCTGTGACTTTGTGGTGGTTGGTTGATTAGAGGAAAAAATTATCTGTGATATTTGCACGTTTAAGAACCCTTCAGTTGACATCGACATCTGCCTTGGAAATCTGGAAACATGGAGATCAAGCCAGATATTGTTTGATTCGCTCAATAATAAGATTCATTTAGACTCCTTCGGTGTGTTACTTTTAGTGATACTATGTTATAATAATGAAATATAATTTTGGTATCACCATATATTTATTGCCATTATTTGATTACGTCATTTCGAAAACAAAGTTCGTTTCAAGGAAAACGTCATAACTCCAATATGCCATCCACAACACAGTTGAAAGATTTATCACATAGTCGGTACACTTTGCCCATAGTGTTTGCAGTTTAATATTTGTTATATTATAAATGTGAACATGTCACTTTATGTCATTCTGATTGGTCCAAATAAGCCCATGAAATTATTGTTCAGTATTCTTTTTACTGATTGGCTGCGATCGTGGGAAAACTTTTTAATCTCGCCTTCTGGAATTTTTTGTTTTCATTGAACATTTTTGGCCGCCATTTTTGATTCGACTCGCGAAACGGAATTGGGAAAAAAATGGTCTCGTCTGTTTCAGTATTGCCAATTTACCCCCACAGGGGTTTGTTATGTCATGTATAACATATCATAACATGAAAAATGGCAAAACCCCAAAACAATAACAATAACAAGTAAAACTACCGGTATTGCTTAGATGATAACGAGGGTGGGGATGGATGGGCGGTATATTTGTAGCATGGAATCCACCCTATATACAAGCTTGGTTTAAATGTGAACTTACTGAAGTAAATAAACTCACCTTTGTTCACAGAAGAATGTAGACATAAACCGGTCTCCCGAACTGACAGAACTTTATCCAACCACAGCACATTTACGAGGTAAATATGTGATGCAAGTCCGACTCAAAAAGAAATTTGTTTACGTCTTCTGTACAATCCAATGTTCCAAATCAAATACTGCAAATATCTGGTCACAAATACGTTATAATAAATATGTGTATTTCTTCATCCAGTAATCTTCCTTTCACAAATATATCGCAACAATGTAATGTTTAGATGTGATGTGATGCAGGCCACTTCAAACCGGCACTGTGTACCGTATGAAATAAAATGACATCACACACATTGGACATTTTGTGTTGACAAATATTTTGTCTTTTGTGAAATGTTCTGTTTATTTGGATGGTTGCTTATTCCTTGATTTATAGTTATAAAAGATGTATGATATGCTTTTAATATTTCAACTTTGTTTGGGACTATCTTTTACGCACAACATATGAAAGTACAGTGTCTGTCAGAATAACGAAATTATAAATAAAACTGTGACAAAAAGAATCTCAAATGGGTAACGATTAAACATTAAATTTATGATACTCATTAAATAATGTCCATTTAAAATCCTCTATATATGTGTCGCTAATAAACGATGAATCTTAAATATTTAACCCAGTTAACTAAAATTTCAATATTTAATAACTAAACATCATTTCACGTTATGAAATAAGATTTAATGAGAAACTGCAGACGGCTCTATTTATGCAATCAATTTAGCTATTACGTTACAGTTTATTCAACGGTGCATTAACGCCATGACGATGCAGTCTGAAGAAGGTATGCACTCCCTGTCAAGCCTGTGGATGAAAAATTCGACACACTACGTTGTTGAAATGTATATTATTAAGGATTATAAGTATTACTATTTCACGAAATGTAAAAAGTAAATTATTGAAATTTTATGTCAAAAGGCCGGTTTTCCCATGAACCGGTCCATATTTATTCGGGTCTGGATCTAGGACATTGGAATTCCTCCATAAAAATACCCAGCCTACCTGATGCTTACTGCATTCCTTATTATAATTTTAGAAACAGATTGTTTTAGAAACGAACTTATGTCCTACATCATGGCTCTTCTTGTGTGTCTTAGTCTTTTCTTTTTTAAACAATGTTGCTTATTTGAGAAATTACTCATTCTTGCTTTAACATCTTTAGGCAGAATCAATCATATTGTTGTGTTCAGTATTTGATTTGGGTGAAATTATTTATTTAAATTATTATTCACTGGAAATACAAAGAGCTCTTAAATAATATTCGTGGACAGAAACATTAATTTGGAATTATAATGAATTCAGATAAGGCACCTTGGATTATATGATTGTGATTAATTAAAAGATTGTTAACACATCATCACACTTTAGGCTCAAGAATACAGGCACATCGACGCCTTCAGCGCTGGATTTTATTTCGAACACCACTGGAATTTAAATAGCACCTTATTTATTAGGACTGGTGATAGAAATTTTTAGATTATTTCGTATTTAATTCGCAGTGCTGTAAGTTCTTTTTAAATTTTTTACCTTTGTATTATAATGAAATAAATTATTTGTTCAAAAACCTGACCAAAACATGTGTCAACTAAATGAATAATTTCCTGATCAACATCATTCTCAATAGCTTTCTTCGCCATAGCGCTATAAATCAGGGATCTTATATTCGATAGGATCGACTTTCTGATCCAAATATGGTTTGTTATTTACAATGGATTAATCACAACCTGATCTCCAGCGAGGTCATTGCCAGGTAATAAATGAATACCTCGATGGGTAAAGACGTCACTGGTCCGACTGTCACGGATCGTGCGACTAAGTCTGCTGACAAATTTACACATTGGAGAGGAACATTAACAAAGCCGCACTCTACTCACTTAATAAAAACGTTCTCGTTAGACGAAGACTTCTCAGAAAAAAGAAGAAGTATCGGACAGTAAAAGAATCTGAGAAGCTCTTGTGTTCCTTAAGACTTTAATAGGGGTAGGATTTGTACAATCACCCATGAGTGATACAGAACCTTTCGACATGATTGGTTCATAATTATCCATAATAAAATCAGACTGGGGTCTGTTTGGTCCAACAAATGTATTGCTTTCAATACATGACCCTGACCTTGACCTCTTAGAAAGAAGAGCAACTGGAATAGTTCTGTTTTATTTCTGTTGCTTAAATTTCATTCTGTAGCAATCCAAAATGACGTGCCTCTTCGTCTTGTCCTTGGTACATGTAGAAAAAGAAAAGAATTTCTGATCAGTCTTTTCAGAAATTTGATTAATAAACATTCTGCTAGATCGAGATTTGGAAGTGCTCGTAAGAGACTGGGATATGTTTAAACCCAAAACTGCTGAGTGGACTCAGAAAAGAGACTTTGTGAGTCAAGTATGCACTAGCATCATTTTCTAAAGTTTGTACCTGGTGTTCATCAAGATAAGTGTTGACGTCACTATGTAAAGAATGTCTGAACTTCTCAATCGATGTAAGTTGTATTTGCATTATGTTTTTCTTTTCTCATTTGTATTTCTCTTTAAATATCTTCTTTCTCTCTTTCTCTCTGAATCTGTCTTTCTTTCTACTCCCGCAGATGCTGAAGCCGACTTAACTCTATTTCGATCTTGAATGTTAATTTGAATTATATTACTCCCATTTCAAAGCCACACAGAGATTTGTTAATCAAATCGAAAGCAATTTCGTAAAAACATTCTTTTTCACCAAATATTGGGCCAAAATATTTTGTATTTCTTGTTTCGTTTAGAAGCCTTCGCTTCAGAAAGATCATATTGTCTAGCAAGCTGGAGTAATTCATTGCTTTCTCAATGACTCTAATCCGTCGTGGGTAGGATTCAAAATAAATTTTTCCACTTTAGCTGACATTGCAAAACTTGTTGTTTTCACTATAGATTTCTATAATATGTGACATAATACTTGGGACTTAGAAAATTCCAAAACTAAGTAAATTTAAATCTCAAAAAAAAAAATCTGAAATATTTCAGAGAAATTCGTATCCAAGAACGAGACCCCAATTTTCTGTAACCACTCTAAGGTCTTTAACTAAGTAACAGAAAAGAGCGAAAACCGAATAGTTTTGTAAAATTCAACAAATAATTTATTTCCCTTGAATACAAAGTGAAAATTTGAAAGGAACTTAGAGTATTGTGAATTAAATCCCAACTAGTCCTAAAACTCCTATCACCTTCTAGAAAATAAATATCTCATGTGCGATTGTGTCTTGGTGTTTGATGTGCTAACAGCCTTGTACTGTATGACACATAATCCAAAATATGTCCATGCCTGAATTCACTATAATTCAAAACTAATGTTCCAGTCCAAGAATGTTTTTGATGAGCACCTAGTATTTGCAGTGCATAATAACAGATATAAATAAATCCATCCAAATGAAAAACTGACAACAACAATACAACTAATTCTGCTTCCAGATTTTAAGGCAATAATGAGTAATGTCTCAAGTTAACAACATTATACAAACAATTTAAGACACAATAACAGAAACCGGATGTAGGTTAGTCTCTTCTCTAAAATATTTAAGGTTGTCAACAAGTTTAGGAATTCGCAAGTGGAAATCTGATGTCATAGACCGAGACCCAGAACCAAATAAACATATTTTCCACATGTATATTGATCTGAATATGTAATCCACATTCATAGAGAAATATAAGCTATGGATAATGTTGTTGTTTACAAAATAAATCCTACTGTTCAGATACACAGTAAACTTGATTTTGGACAAGGTCACGTACAAAATATAGATGCATATAACATATAATCATTAAGAAAAGCCAACAAATAATACAAATACATAACAATACCGATGACTTTTCCCCAAACAACTCTGTTTTTAACCAGTCATCCTATCATCGCTGGTGAGATTTGCCAAGACAGCTTTATTTTTTAACCAGCTATACGTCATCCTAACAACGCCGGTTATATTTACCAAAACAACTCTAGTGTTTAACCTGCTATACGTCGTCTTGACAATGCTGCTACATGTCTGCGGCATGATGCCCCAGTGCCAGACATAAAAAACTGCCACACTGAAGAAACTGTAGCAATATGTCTTAAAAATTGTTAATGCTACGTTAAAAATCCAAATCACACACACACACACACGCTAAAGATAATTTCCAAACGAAGAATTTTATGTGTGTGTGTGTGTGTCTGTGTGTGTGTGTGTGTGTGTGCGCGCGCGCGTTTGTGTGTGTGAATTAAATGTTTCTTCAACTATTTAAGCAAATATCCATTTTTTTCTTTTTCTAAATTGATAATTTATGGTTTTTCATGTAGAAAATTTTATTGGCAATTATTATTACACGACAGGGTCTTGAGACAAAAGAAAATGAATTCAAGATTTCAATTGTAAAAGTTTAATTTTTTGCGTGTATAAGTGTCAGTTGTACAAATCACACAGCTGGTACAGGTCCATTCAATGTTGTTAGTTGCGTGATTCGAGACTTTACACCATAAAACGCAGAAGAAAAACAATTATTTCCCTCAAAACACTAGACGTGTTCATTTGAAATTTTGCCACTAATAACTTTTTTATTCCCTTTATAAGTAAATCTCCATCTTTTGCTTAAGTAGTTAAAGTTGAATAAAGAAACAGGTGAATCCAGAGAAAGAATCAAATCCATGGCACAGGATGCACGATAATTTGTCATACGAAGGAAATAATTGAAATTTCAGTGTGGCAAAACGCTTTTCCGCTACTAGTTTGCACGCTTTATTAATAATAATAATAATAATAATAATAATAATAATAAGAAGAAGAAGAAGAAGAAGAAGAAGAAGACCAATAACAGTTGTGGTAGTAGTAGTGGTGATAGTAGTTGCCCAAGGGTACACGAAATAGTCACGGGCACTGAGACTCAAACATGCGATCCAACGGCTGAAAATCAGACACTGTTCCAACTGAGCTATCCCGTAATAAGAAGAAACGAATACTACCAACCAGAAAAGGAATATCAAAATATTTTGAACAAATGTATAAGATGAACCTGTGGCGTGGAATATACATAAAACTCTAACAAGTCTGTCAAATAATGATCAGAGATTGAACTAACCGAGTCAAGGTAAGTGTACTATCATAACAACAAATTGATGTTTAAGGATAAACGTTTCGTAGAAGCCATCTGCCAAGTTGTGTTTCTAGGCTGCTCTGTTCAGACAAGAGTTTATTCACATAACTCATCTGATTCCTTGGACAAGATCGTGAGAAGACATAATGTACGTTCGGTTCTTCAAATATTGGTCTTCAGGTCGCATGATGAAAGAGAAACGGCAATTCGATCCTCGTTTGGGATTGACCGTGGCTCAAGTGGTGCTCTTCTGCTGTCAAGAGTGTACAAAAGAACAGCAGACCAAAGTTCGGGGTATATATCATCTTCAATGAGTTCAGAGGATGCACAAAAGAGAGATAGCAGTGTAACTAGATCATTTGTGGTTCGCAACAGGATGGCCACTCTGGAATAATTTGGATATAAACCAGCTGAAGATTATCGACACAGGGAAACAATGATGTATGTATTCCACTGAAGATAATTTTTCACCCAGTGCTTGTTTACAGGTATAACATGGATACCGTGGAAACAATAATTTATTTTTATATATCTTGCTTTCAAAGAAGAAACAAAGAACATAAAGTAATTAGCAGGTGTAACTCAATACATACCACACTGACATTTAAAGTTTATTGTGTTTTCTACAAACATGCTTCAAAGTTCGCAGCCAAAGTTATAAGCACTGTAGGTAAAATTGTATGCGGATAAATTTACTTACACACGTGTATCAGTTTCTTAAAATTAGCAATATATGCAACGAATATACACGGCAAATTTTCAAAATATGTAAATGACATATGACATAGAATGACAGAATGAAAGTGCAGATTAAGTAACATTGAACTCTAGATTCTTTTTCAGCTTAAATAAAGTTTGTGAAAAGATGATTGAGTATATAACAAATGTTCATACATAGCGTAAAAAATATATAGAAGAACCCCACAGTTGTTTGGGTGGGGGTGGGGAATGCGCTCCGCATGAACGGTTAATCGCATAATTTGTCTCATGGGGATTAAACATACCTGAAATGGAGAAATCAGCAAATACTTTTCCTGTTGTGCGTGAAATCCATTCAGATATTTTCATCTCTGAGTGTTGCCGGTTTCTGTTGTTGCATGATAAGAAAAGATTATCGTGTGCAATGAGGGCTCGAAGCTCTGTGTTATCACTGTACTTCCCCATATAAACGTCCTGTGCATTTCAACAAACTAAAAATAATGTTGGGAAAATTTATCATTCGATTTTAATGAGGTGCCATACCGAATGTTGTATCCTACATTTCTGGGGGAAATGTTATTTTGAATATTGTATTTTTGTTTATTTCATAGACTGAATTGAGAAAGCAGTTTAGATTTAAATTCCCAACACTTTAGTTATCGAGTTGCCATTGGTTTATTTGTACAAGTAATGATATACTGTTACCATTGGTTCCGATCAGAACATCGTTCGCATATGGTGTTATATCATGCAATCCAAATGCATTCGTAAATGTAGATAAATATGAAACGAAAGACAGTGACCCTCATGAGGACAACAGATAGATAAACAGTGTCACATGTCAGTGTCTAATGGACAGGGTCCAGTGACGAGGAGAGATGACATCAGATTCATACCATGATCAAGCGAGGAAATGGTATGAATCGTACACGAGTCGTCTTACATGGTCGTTGTAAATGAACTCAGCTTACCTGTATAGCAGCCTCAGTCTCGGTCTGACTTTAACCTATGCAACACTATGTACACTGCCTACCTGAAGAGAGTAATATTTCTCAAATCAAACTAAGAGACTACGCGTTTCTCGATTACAACACAATTTGCCTTTACAAAGAGAGCCAGAAATGTGTTATGTATATTTAAGTTGTATTGTGTGATTGGCCATTATCCATAATTGAAGCCAAAAGTTTAGGCCCTCATGACTAATGTCATATAGGGTAAACATGTTTACTTGGTTTTTAGTTCTAGATACAGCCTTGATTCTGACCCTAGGAGATTCCAGAAACGAATTTTGTTCACAGTTTGCTGGAAATTCCGTTAATATGACCCTCATCTTGGTTCTCTTATTGTAACTTAGTTTTTTATTTTAGGGTTGTTTCTATTAGAATTACTTATTCCAACTTTAACATCTGACTAGTGAAATCAGTCTTTTAGATGTGTTCAGCTTTAATTTGAAATTATTTATTTATTTAAATTATTCTTTGTAATTACGAAATGCTCATAAAATTGTTTTGAATAAATCACTATTTGGGGATTATTGTGAATTCATTTAGAGACATTTTGGATTATATCATTTTGATACTGTTAGCACATCAACAGTATTCCAGATTATTGGTACATCCGCACATTCAAGATTAAAGTTCATTCAGAACACCGCTGGAATTCATTCAGAATTATATACTTGTAGACTTGTGAACTTTAATGACTATTTGGGATTTAAATCTCAATACTGTAAGTTATTTCTTGATGTTGACTTTGTATTTTACGGAAATAAATTACTTGTTGAGTTTTGCTAAACTTGTTAATTTTCACTCTTTTCTGTTGCTTAATTTAAGACCATAGATTTGAAACAAATTACATATCCAAACGGTAACATGCATCAGCAATGCATAGCCCATATCATAATAATGACCTAACTGCATACAGATAAAGTTAGTTTGAACGATTCTCCCTTTCTCTGTAAGTCTTGGACAGCTCTCGGAGATTTCAGTTTGGATTCCCTGTTAAGGAACTGCACCAAAGAACTGCGATACACCCAGACTTCTGCTCGAGGAAGTATCGCTCTACATTTGACGTTAATGATTACAATATTGCACGTCGCCGGGCAGCAGCTAGGTTTGTCTTGGTTAATTAATTCACTCGTATTACAATGTGCAAAGCACACGTTTCTTGCAAGAACCAAACTACTCTAATATAACTCACTTAATCAAAAATCTATGTATGACATGAACTACCTCGACATAGGGTTACACACAGTTAGCGAACGATAATAATTTAAGTTACATCTCTTGAATTTTATTCTCGTTAATAGACGCTTGACTACTGATGTGTATCGATTGACTAGTCATATGGTTGAGAAATATTTTTCCAACATCGAATCACCATAATCAAACAAGTAATCACCAATGGACAAAACAAAACCGGGTAGTTACAGCTGAGCAAATGGGTGGACTAAATTATGTGCAAATAATTCCATATGATTATAAATATATACATTGACTAGAAATGATACGTAACATTACGAGTAAGAGCTCAGATAGACTCCGTATGAGATACATTTTCCACCTCAGGCAAGAATCACGACATCGACGAACATAAACATGTTTGGCAACATTTTGCTTTGAAGATTGCAAAGGAATAGATTGTATTGCTTCGATTCACTTTCTTCAACACACTTGAAAAAGTTAATTTAGTGGCCACTCGCACCCACATCCCCTTTTTAATAGGAATCTGTGCACACGAGCCGTGGAATGTCACTTATCTGCTTGATAATAATTCGATGAATATTATCTTACAATACTACTGGTTTGGATCCTTATGTCGGCAGCAAATCTCCTTTTATCAGATTTCCAGTTTTAAGTCGCTTTATTTCACATTTCTGAGAATGAAAGTAAGAGAAAAAGAATGGGGAAAAGACACTGTAGGAACAAACATGTGTTGTCTGAAAATGTCTCGGATTATTATCCCGCTCATTTAGCGTACGTCAAATTCACTTGTGCAAGCGGCATGCCAAGATTACAAAACTGATTCCAAGGAAAGAAAAACAGGCATGACAGACTCTAGAAACTGACGTACTTTGACAAATTTATGGACATTCTCCCGAAGCAGAGAGTGATTTGGGCTGGATTCACTGGATTACATTACTGGATTCACTGTTTCTACACCTTAGAGAAGATATCAGCAACAACTATTTTGAGAACCGAAAATGAAAGCCTGAAAATATTCTTATTGCACAAACATCCCCGATCACATTTGTAAGAATCGTGTCTTTAACAAGTACTGGTGGAAGTGAATGACTTGAACGGAATTAAAGTCTTCATTTAATTAGGTAGGAGAACAAATTCTTGAAAGGAAAAAAATTTTTTTTTTCTTTATTTTTTATTGAAAACTTGCATACTTAAAAGTTTACACCTAAATTTGAGGGTAAGTTATTGAAGTGTTGGCTGCAAAATCAATTCGTGCTTAGTTGATTTACATCTAAAAGATGCATGATAGTGTACTGAATACCTGAACATCATCTTCCCCGTTTTCTATATAAAATTGGTTTATATCATGTTTCATATCCCATTCACTGGTCTCTCTTTATATATATTCATTTTAAAAACCGTCTCCTATAAACGAAAATCACAAATTTTACAGTGGTCTCCAACTGATTAAGTTTTGGTTGATTGCTATTTCAGCTATATGAAAATTTGTTATCGAATCAGTAATTATGTCAGTTTGCAAATGGACCAGGAGCCACATTGACCCATTTGCCAATGTCAGAGGCAAACTACATTGCATTGTTTACAAAATTGTGCAACCATCGGGGAGAGATAGATCCATTCCTTTAACATAAACTTGTATGTGTGAAAGGTTATATCCCAAGATGATAACAGAAAAAGCATGAGATGTTAAGTGTCAATATTGGGGATCTTCTGATTTGGATTTTTGGAGCTCGTTAGTGGAGCTTATGAAAATTCCTAGTGAATGAGAATGCAACTTTTGCTTCATATAGGCATTCTTGCTACTGAAAACTCCAGGAGCTCGCTCTAAATATCTGAAGATTTAAAAGTTTCTATATTCATATCATGGTACTGTTGTAGAATATAGTAGTTAATACACATACCACTGAAAGTCATTCTAAAACCTGGTCATTGTTTTGTCATGTTCAAAATTTTCAAAGGATGGAAAATTCGTTGTTAATTGTATTTGTTTCTTCCATTATGACTCCTTTCATCTGCCATTATGACTCCTTTCATCTGAAGTCTTCAGGTTTTAAGTTTTCATAGTGGATAATTTCATGTTTGTTTTGGTTTCGCTTACATCACATTTATCTTTATTACTGTCAAGCATTCTTTCTTTTTTTTATCCTTGCTATTATAATGTATCATGTAAGATAATTCGAGTTCCAGATGTAAAGCAGCACGAACAAACAAAGGCTGTTGTTTTCAATTACAAATGAAGGTTTAATATTAATTGTTATGATAAACAGGTATAGATTCACGGTCTGTTATCATTAACCGGTACTTAACTGGTTCTCCTACCGACCCACTTCTACCCTAATAGGTAACTACATAACATATATTTTATTTAGTTTCCCGCCCCTATAGATGTGACAGGTGTCGTACAAAAATATCAGATATCCCCTAATTAAGACATAATGTCTATATTCATAAGTAGGCCACTTCGAGAGTACTTTGCGTCACTAACAAACATTTTTTCTAAAGTTGATAAATCAAAGACTTCCTAGATTTTAATAAATACACTTCATTTATAGACAAAAATATCAATTAGAGCCAAAACATACATTGATAGCTGAAGATGTTACCATAAATACGTGATCTGTATTCGAAGGAATCTGAAGAAAAAAAAACTTCTCAGAGGGAGTTTGACACGCTTCGTTCATCAACATCACATGAGGACATACATCAGGCTTAAATAAATGAAAGTTCAGGCTAGCACCCCTAAAATGTGGATGTCAAGCTGATAATTTACCTTTGTAACTCTTTTCTTGGGATCTAAATATCTTCGTGTGATATTAATCGTTTCTCGTTTGTAGAGTCGTGTGCATAATTGAAAGGCGAGACATTGTAATAATCCAATTTAATAACTACAACAAAGGTAAGAGAAGTCTTGCAGACCAAAAATGAACTTAAAAAACCGACTGATAAAATTTTCATTTGTGAAGACATAGCCAAAATTCTTTAAAGACCTAAATGGACTGAGGGAATCGTGAAAACATTAAAGGCGTTTGGATTTATGATGGAATGTATTTTTGCATGGCTAGAGGATCGAAACTGACCTATACCAAGAACTGAACCATAATCTTTAACGTTTTGTCAAATTATGAACTTTTCTTTTGTTACCACTTTAAAAAATATTTGTTACTTTTGAGACACACTGTAAAGTAAATTGTTAATACCACTATATTGCAACTTTCAATTGCTTATTTGAGTTCTTTTGTTCAGTATTTTATTTCATATGGACAGTGATCAATGTAGGGCTGTCGATTGATTTTCAAAACAATAATTCGTTTTGCTATAAATAATAATAATAATAATAATAATAATAATAATAATAATATTGAATACACGTAAATGCTTATTGATTAATGATTACTTTGGAAACTTTTACAAAATATAATTTATGCAAAATCAGAATAAGAAATATTCAATTTTTGGAGTCATGAAGATTTTACAATGTGATAACTGAACCTGCAGTGCAGACTAACAACAAGCAAAACTGCAATTGCAACGTCTTTAACATGAATATAACAACGAGTATAACTATGACAAGGAGTATAACGATATTTCTCCAAGTAATAACAACTTCTAATATCGTTTCATGTTAATTAATTAACTTACCTAATTATTAATCTAATAACTAACTTACCTAATTACTAATCTATCTCTGAGTTGCTTATTGTGTATCAGTTTATCTAACCTACCGTCTTTGCTGTCAGCTTTTGATTGTGTCTTTATCATTCTTGCTATTTTAATCTAACTCAACATACCTGTAAATGAATAGTTTTAACATCTCTCTAATTTATCTATCGATTTTTTATATTTCCTTTGTATCCCTTGTTCTCCGTTAGCTATCTGCGATTGAATATTTTGTTTTGTTTATATTGTTCTATTTATATTGTTCTATTTGCACTGTTCTATTTATATTGTTCTATGTATATTGCTATTTGTATTGTTCTATTTATATTGTTCTATTTATATTGTTCTGTTTGCATTGTTCTGTTTATATTGTTCTATTTGTATATTTCTATTTCAATTGTTCTACCCATTTCTGTTATTTAGGACCTTAATTATGCACATCATATCTAAATTATTCTGCAAAGAGAATTCTCAAAGTTAACGATGATACAATGTGCAAATATTTTAAATATGGCGCAGTTACTTTTGTTATGTCTAAGATTTTTATTAAGTTATATCCTGCTCCAAAGGCAACGTTCTCTTGACTTTATTTTCAATATTTGGAAGCTGTCATATCCACTTCTATAGGATTTTTAAAAAAGAAAAATATTTTATTTGTTTATAAAAATCAATTTTATCAACTATTTCATGATGACAGCATAACTAAATACGGAACTATTACTAATGGCAATAGCCAATCAAATAACTCTAGTTAATTTTATTTTAATTCAGGTCATTGTATCGTTGACATGTCAAACAGATATACAATATAATTAAATATCAAATATATGTGGATATGATACATATTTTCAACTAATCATATATTCATATAAGTAAGATATACGAGAGAAATTACATCATCCTTTAGTTTATTGAGGAAGAAGATTTATCAACTATTATTTGCACAAATCTGCTAATATTCCTTTGCAATTTGTAACTTAAATTTTGAAACAGGTCACATAACTTCTAAACATTAGGGCCTTTGGAATACTTAATTACCTTAGTCACGCATTATTCTTGCTTAATTTGTTCTGTAGTATTAATCATTCGTGCTACACTTGGTTTATTTTAATTTGTAACAAAGTAGTGCAGTTTAATGGTAGACATTTTTCTGTGAAGCGTAGATTGCCAATATGAAAGGCAAAAAGAAAGAAAACGGACGTTTAATCGGGCATGATATTTGCGAAGATGTCCACACTTGATTAATTCATTTTAACTTCTTTTTATTTATTTATTTATTTTTCAACTGTCCATTGTAGACTTCATATTACCGGAAAGGAGAGCTATATGATCCATGTTGGCAACATGCAGAAGCTACGCAAGGTGGCAATTCAAAGGTATATACGACATTTAATTGCGCCTGACGTGCGCAATTTGCGCGATGGGATAACTCATTTATTATACATTTTTCTCTCTTTAATCTATAGTTGTGTACAGGTTCTAAAGGAAGAGTGGTTCGATCAAAGTTGATGAACTCGCAAACTGCTCAGTAAAAAAATTTTAAAAATAAAAATGGAGGATAATCATGTTATTATAGAGGACCACGTTTATATGTTGCGTATTTCTTGCATCAGTTCTGAAGACAACTGAGTATAAATTCATTTTATCAAAGTACTTTACGTATCACTTGAAAGAAACTGATAAAAGCGATATGAGCGAATCATTGGATTGTTTCATTCGTAACTAATTGAATGGGGCAGTCGAGAGTAGAAAATGAATATGAAAATGTTGAAATTCCCGCCCATCATCTAGCGGTCACGGGCATTCACTCTGGATAGAGGTAGAAGAGAGCCATCGAACATAAATAAGCATGTACAAACTAAAATAATGCGCATACTACGATAGCAAGAGCGTTCAGGTCAATTCGATTTGTGATTGATTGATCCATCTCTCTCTCTCTCTCTCTCTCTCTCTCTCTCTCTCTCTCTCTCTCTCTCTCTCTCTCTCTCTCTCTCTCTCTCCCCAATAAGTATAAGTATAGAAATCTACGAGGTGAAGTTATATTCTCATTTGCAAGAAACAATGAGGTGGTACAAATATTAGTTCCTGGATTTCCATACTGGCAAACTCCTCTAAATGGAGACAATTTAACAGTTCCACGTTTCAGTTTCTGTACTTTCCTCGTTTCCTTGTTGAGTGAATTTTTTTTTCTTATTTGACTTTTTTTGTTACGTTTCTCAAATCACGACGTGTAATTACACCCTTACAGACAAACGACCTAAGCAGAACAGTAGTATGAAAATGAGTAAATAGTAGTTTCAGATCAATGTAATGGTTACACTGTTGTCATTATAAGAAGTTCTCTTGACCAATTCATTTCTCTAACCATCATCAAAACGTCTTACGTGCCTGTCCCAAAGTTCTATATACCTGTTTTTAATATTTTGATGTACAATGCCCTGACGGTTAACTGAGACTGACGGCTAATAGGGTGACGGATAATCGAAGTTCATTGAAAGGACACTAGGCTTGCCGAGTTTCCTTTTCATGAAAGAAATTATATAACGAGTGATATATGAAAGATACAGCGTACATACTCTACATATATTTTATTTATATCTCATACAAATACACATATTTGAACTTGGAACGGAGTTATGACTGACTACAGGCAACTGTGGCTTGACCAAGTGAATGAACTATTCATATCCCTCCCCAGTGTTTGCGCTACGAAAATGTGGTTCTGTGCCTTTTGTGGCTATTCACAATCACCTTTGCAAATATATCAATTGATTGTTTTCTTCTTTTGAGCTTCTATTTGTATTCACATTGATTAAATCACTATAAGACACATATAGTTGATAAATCTTATTCCTCAAAAAACTAAAGGATGATGTCATTTCTCTCGTATATCTTACATGAATATATGATTAGTTGAATATATGTATCATATTCACATATATCTGGTATTTAATTATATTGTATATCTGTTTGACATGTCAATGATACAATGACCTGAATTAAAATAAAATTAACTAGAGTTATTTGATTGGCTATTGCCATTAGTAATAGTTCCGTATTTAGTTATGTTGTCATGATGAAATAGTTGATAAAATTGATTTTTATAAACAAATAAAATATTCTTCTTTTTTAAAAATCCTATAGAAGTGGATATGACAGCTTCCAAAT
>JAECUM010071095.1:0-18473 GCA_016617855.1 Megalonaias nervosa | reverse complement strand
ATATATATATATATATATATATACTATTCAAATATACATTATACATAATCAAAATATTAATAAAACTGTTTATCTCTATTTATTCATATAAATGTTTGTGATAGTGTTCAACAGAGATATATGTATCTTTAAGATCCAGTTTTATGTATTTTTGTGTATTAAAATATCAATAATATGTGCTGTATATGCATATTTCCATGTCTACTATCCGTTCAAGAATAAGACAATTAGGTTGAAAAAAATATAAGTATGGCGTCATCTTGTTTATGTCATATTGTTTATATTATCGATCACTTAGAAACAAAATGTATTTAATGACGTAAGCAATGATATTGAATTCAGTTTAAATTCAGTCTGATGAAGCAAGAAAGCGAAACCGGTCACACATTCTACGTGTTGGTATTGTTTATCTTATAATTTATATATATATATATATATATATATATATATATATATATATATATATATATATATATAAGGGTATATATATATATATATATATATATATATTAGTCAATTTATCATTTATAGAATAAATATGGTCACCAACTGAATATTTCCTAGTTGTATTTTGAAATGTAATGCATCAGATTTGATCATTTAGGTCTCTTTACCATACCCAGTGCTGGTAATCTTTCATGATTTAGTGTTCCACCAATTTCATTTAGTAAATGTTTTGAAACTTCATATTTTGTATTTAAATTGTCTTATACCTATTTAATTTTAGTTTTAATTTGTATGTGCTTTAGAGGAATTATAAGTAATTTGTCGTTTAAATCTGCTTTTTTGAAAAAAATGAATGTACATCTAAATGGTCACCATGACATTTCTGAAATTATGCTCATAATCTTGCATGTTGCCTGCATTTCTCTAATGTTATTACTGGTATGCATCAACGTGCATGATAATGTAATATTCACCAATGTAATCATGTAATCTTTGAAAGCAGACATCTGCACATTGTTTTCTTATGCATTCTACTGCTATACATATGTCTGTGAAGTAAATCAATGGTGGACATAAGACATACCGTGATAACGATATACAAGAATGGCAAAACGTCTGGACATGGGTGGACATATAGATCGAGCATTTCTGGCTAGCCGGGATTGGTTGATAATGAAAGGTATTTTTAGTAAAATGCCGCAGCTCATGTAGTTTTCTCTATGCAGAAGCTTACATCAAAGATATGTCTATACTGATAAATATAGTTTTGATCACAAACATTTAGAAATTTAAAGTTATTGAATTATTAATATCGTGATATTTCCATGAGTTTATTATAGGAGGTGAATTATTACCGCATGTAGCTAATAACCAACCTAGCTAGTCCGGAACATTTAGTCTTGAAGTGTGTGGGCCTGGCATCGACAAAGACGAAAGAGCCTCGATTCCCGATGACGACAGTTTATATATATATATATATATATATATATATATATATATATATATATATATACATTCCATCCTTGCTCTGTGAAGAAACACTTAATGAGTTCTTAGAGAAAATCTATATTCAGCATGAGTTCTTAAAGGAAATTCTATTTTCAACATGATAAGAATTAGCAATTCAACATCCCCGACAAAGATATGAAGGTTGCTCTGGGCAAAGATGAAAATGATCAAATATTTCAGTTACAACCTGACGATGTAAATGTTTTTTGTTTTTTTTTTAAATAAAGGCTGTAATATTTTGTTTCATTACAATGGTTTAAAATTGCAATGGACCTACTTTTGCAGCATTTGTGGTATAGTATTTTGAACAAAATCTTTCATCATTTTAGTTTTTTCATAACTGTCGAACATCAAGGTCCATTCTTCTCTCTGAAATCATTGTTTGTTTGGTTGCTTTAAGCTGGTTATAAAGCAATTAAATTGCTTTTAAAATTGCATTAACCGTAATTAATGGGATCACAATTTTACGGAAATAGGGCTGCTTTCTTAGCGAAAACTCGATTCCAAGAACCAAAGAAGATCCTGGTATTAAACTCAGTAAATGATGTACCCCTGGAATGTTTCAAAAGATGACCCCCTCCTGACCACCAGTTCTAAATGAACTCACTTTTTGTGGAATAAATGCACAACTTTTTGTTTTTAAAAGATATAAATTACATATTTTCTGTTTACAATAAAATATGTTTTCTTAGATAACGAAAACGTACATCAAAATGCAACAAATGGGACTAATACGCATAGGTTTTATTTGCATCCGCCATGATCTTTTATATGAAATTTTTGGTCTATGTTCTTATCGTGTGTTCTTATGAAATTCGAAAACGAAAGTCTGCCCTAACTTTACATTTCAACTGTTATTAATCTTTTATATCAGATACATCCGGTGGATTTTAATGCTTTCGTCACCATCTTATCATTGAACACATGTACGTACCGATGCTAATTGCATAGAGATAGAAAGTAGTTTAACCTGTCTGTATAAAAAGTGCCAGCTGCTATTGACATGTACTTTTCATATTGACAATTACCAGGTATTTTGATTGCAGATATTATTAATGAGTAATCTCAGTTTTAATACATAATACATACTCTTTGGTATTAGAACCCCAATGATCTTAGAATCTGCTTGCAAAGTCGCATTGTGAATTCCTCGTACGTATCAGTATAGATAGCAATTTGTTGCGCATTACTATACTTAAACGCTATGTGAATGCATTGTTAAAATCACAGGCAGTAGTTGTTAGCGACGTGCCAGTATTACGACAACCAATACTATCAGATCGGTAAACGCGATTCAGTGAGTTTGAAGTAAATGCTATTTGCTGACAGCTACCGCTTTAAAGGGAACAAACTGCTGATTGAGACACATGGGTTTAATATATGACTATATTAGCACATGGACTCATCCCGGACGCTGCAAGAATGAAAAGCGCCTCTTATTTAAATGCTTTGTTTGCTTTTGCCGCCGCTACTACTGCTAATACGCCTAGAACTGTAATTTCATCCTACCGCCCCCGCCCCCACACTCCGTTAGCTTGTACCCCCTTCCGATTTTATAAACTAAAAATGATACCCGATGCAACTAATGGTGAACGGATTGCTGCCACTCAATCCACTCAATCGTTGTTTTCAAAATGCAGAGTGGACATATCTGGCATATTCAACAACCTCGAGTCCGCAGGAGGAAAACAAATGTTGAGTGTTGAGAGCATAGGGTAAGTTTAGATCAAATTTTAAATCTCTCTTATGTTTACAGCAATAAAAATGAAACATTTGACAATTTGTCTTCTATTAAAAACGATTTTCCTCGAAAATCGGCGTCGGTGGGGCTCTTAGCATATATGAAAATTTTGCATTTTATTAATCGGTCGTTGTTAACCGATGCATCTTCAATTAAATCGTGTTAAGAAACCCTGAGAATTGATGAAACTGTTCAGTACAGATAGAAAGAAACACTGCGATCAATTTCATATATAAACTTAATTTCAGAAGTTCCGTTTGATAGATATCGTCCTTTCTTTCCAGACAAATCTAAATCAGTGATGCCAAAAGACGACCGATAATATGTTAAATTGTCCTGGAGTATCAAAGAATAACGATGAAGCAATTTAGAATGATATGACGAAAATATTGATGCTTATTCAAGGAATGAATTTTTAAATGGCAACATAATGAGAAAGTTGAAATATCTATATAAGACCTGGACAGAGAGAAAATTGAATATGTCCTTTACGGGCAAAGTCTTAGAAGCGAGATAAACGTTTTGGCAATGCCTAAGGTTGTAGCGTTTGTCTATCTCATAGCGTGCTTCAAAAGAACATATCAAGCACATATTTCCAATATTTGTTTGCGTTTGCATCAAAAGGGTTAGTATTGTTCAAGTGGGAACAAACATTTTCTTTCACATTTTTTTTTTCTTCTGATTGACTGTATCTGTTTATTGCGACCATTCTCGTAGTTTCCCGATGACTAATCCTATTACATTTGATTTTCGTTTCCTACTTGTTCTAAGTATTCTGCGATCATACCAGCAACTGCTTGTTCAACGAAGTACACAATACCACATCATCGCTGAGATCATCACAAGTTACTAACTTGGTTGTTTAGTCTATTTCTGGTTCAAGACTTTTAAACTTGTGAAAATTTGCTTTCGTCATAAAAGTCGGACTTTTCTCTTATAACAGTTTGAGGGTTTATAAACCAGCCATGTAATGAAATAGAAGGCACTGAGTCCGCTTGCCTTTGTACCCACATAGATAGCCCAAAATGGAGACTGTCCATGTTTGGAGATATAATAATCGGCTCCAATAGAACCGGCAACCGATCTGTTACTCGGTCTGATCGATTATTATATTTTGCATGCCATTATGAGTCTTTACCATTATAGCATATTTTTTTTAAATTAAGGATGAAGCAAATCTTTCTCAAATCACCCATGATAATAATATCATCACAGACTGTGAAGCTCTGCTGAAAGATAAATATCAAATATATTATGAAAGAGATGGAGAAATGTAGAGTATATATTTCGAACCTATTTCACTAGTTCTATTCCTGTCCTTTCAGTTACGTCTCAACAGATCCAGGTGTTTGAAAATAAACTCTTCTAAAATAAAGAGCATTAAACCTCTGACTTGATTTATTCGGTAGCGCCTCATTGGTTTATGGAAGACGTCTAACATAACATCATCATCAGTAACGATTTAAATACGACTGCTAAGAGAAAACGGAACGAAAAATGAGATAGAGAGGTGTTCCAGGGTGGCAGTAAAAATGAATGCATGAATGCATGACGACTTTAAAGAAAGAAACAACAAAGAAAACAAAACAAAACACATAACTTTTTTGGGATGTACATTAAAACTTCCATAATAAGATATGTGTGTACATTTCCAGTAAAGTAAGCATGAAAGAGAATTTAATTGATCTGAACCAGTGTATTTGAGAGAAAGACAGAAAGACTGTTGGAATGAACTTCATGAACCATCAAATAAACAACCAAATGAAAAACTTAATCTATAAATTCTTGCACAGTAAGGTAAAGGTAAATGGATCAGACTGGATTTTTACGACCACATCTCAGTAAAAATCGAAATAAAAATTGTATTCTCTATTAGGAAGTTTAGCAATTATCCACAGTTAGTACCACGTCAACATGGATTTGCATAAAAAAATGAATCATGACAATAATTCGACTTTACGGGATAAAAGAGCATTTCACTTATTCACCTATATTGAACTAATACAGTAAATTACAATGAAACGTTGTCGTTACCATGCTTGTACACAGTACTACACATTAAAAAAGGGGTGGGGTGGATCAGTCATACACATAATATAGTACCAAGTGCATACACTGCACCGGAAGCCTTTTCATAGGTCGTGCGGATTGTAGTATGTTTTGAGCTTATAATGTGTTGGGTGTTGGTTGAAATTGGATTATTGATTTGATTGACGGATTGTACCTTCTTACAAGCTGTCCGCTTTATTGGGTTATCGTTATCTAGAGGGTGATCGCCTTCGGTGTTATTGCCCGGATCGAGTAAATATTAATATAAAGTGTGAAACTTATAGGTGGAATAGATAGAGATCTGAGCAGATGTATAAACAGAATGACACGAGCCCCGTACATGAAAAATAACAATTTAATCAATTACATAAACAACCGTGATAATGCATTACATTAGGAAGATACACTTCTTTTTGAAATAAATCATTCACCGAATTTCAAACACAAATATACTTCTATAAATAGCCGATCTGTCTTAAATGATAGAATTGGTTCATCATAGAATCGAGTGAACAATCGAAGTCATTGCCTTGTACAACTTCATAACCTGCTTATTTCCGGTTCATTCCAACTTCACTGTGGCAGTTCTTCTTGGTCCTTTCCACTTTTCGCTTCTCCAAACTCTCTATTCTCTCGCCTCTTTCTGCCTTAGAACTTTGTGTGGGTAGGTGGATACGTAAGTACGTAGATACTTAGATACGTAGATACTTGGATAGGTAGGTACGTGGATACGTCCAGTGGAGCTATTTCCCCTTTTAAAATGAACAGAGAAGCAACCTAAATCTTCTGTCAGATATCCTACTGGGAATAGATCATTACTCCCCTCTCGTTGTCAGATATCGTCCTATCGGAATTCAAACAGATACCAAAGGCTATCTGCTCAAGCCAAACATGGCAGGCCATGAACAAACCTAGTTTCATAAGATTAATGTACTTCCTAACGGCTATTTCAACCTGACACACATTATCATCACAAGAGACATAACAGTTCCGTTCTCGTCTCAATTACACAAATGAATGAATGAAATTCATTACATGGCTTAACTACGTTATTTCTAGCGAATACACACATTCAAGTCTTTAGCATATATAAAATCTCGCTTAATGGTTTAACAACGTTAATTTCAGTCAATACGCACTCAAGTCTTTATCATACGTGAAATCATCTAAGGTCGGTGAATTCATACGGATTCTCGTAACTCACATCAAATAAGGTAAGGCATAAAATTCTTAGAATACCTATTTTCCTATAACAATCAAGACGACACGTTCAAACAATTCGTCAAACTTATGTAAGAAGATCATTGTAAGGATTCAGATAGATGAACTCAACACAGTTGTACTCATACCAAGAAAATTGATCTACGAATTTATACAAATAAATTCATACAAATATAAACATATAAATCAAACAAATCGTTATATTGGTATCAACGAATTACATGAGATTGGCGCAAATACCTTGTGCTTTCAAGCTTTGCTCGCTTCTACCGCCAGAATTGTGTCCGTCGACTTTCCAGACATCCGGTTCCTTGGATAATTATTTTACGAGTGATTTCTTCTAAATTCAAACTCGGAGTCTCCTACATTTGTTTTCTCTTGCAGAAAAACGCAGACTGACTAAATTTTGCGATGGGACATATTAATACCAAGAAATTTCGTGTGGGAACCACGCCCCTCACCTAGCGTAACCTACCCGGATTAAATATATCTCCAGCCTTTTATAACTAGGCGCCAAAATTGTAGTCCGCCTGACCTCTAGATTTCCAAATAACTGATTCTGGAAAATGTCAAATCTGACATTTTCGATACAAATATCGAAGTTAACTCTATTCCTTCCAGTCTGTCTGACTGTTAAATAAACGAATGCTTAATTAAGAATCACCGCCTCTCACGACACAGCCATTAAAAATCCTTGCAGTATGGCGATTTAACACGCACCGGTCCCCATAAATCTAATTAATCGTTCACCTGCCCAAATTAATGTGCTCTTTACAGATCGACAGAAATTGCACTCTTACATAATGAGTAGTTTATGATGTCCAAATTCTCATATGGATATGATTGCAAATTTTACAATATTCAGAATTCTCATATCTGAAAGCTACATACATGGATTTATTAACAAAGTTAGAGGGAGGGGATTATTAATCAGCGGAATATGGGAAGGACAATATCATTCTTACACGTTAGGGTACAACATCTTACTGAGGAGTAAAGTAACAATATATGTGATATCAGTGATACACGTCAATATAACAATGATGCTTAAATTTGAAGTCCCTTGGATTCATAGTTTTTGAGCCAAGTAGAAGCAGAAGTATATTCTTATATATTAAGCCAATGTCATGACTCAAGTCATGAAAAGTGGATACAGAAATTTAATATTTGTGTGAAATAATTATTAGAAATGTTTACTAACATTTTATGTTTTACATCTTACTATTCTAAGTTGTGTACTACCATTTCATCACTGCTGAATGCCTACTAGCCCAAAAAGGAATTTAAAATGGCGATGAAAAGATAAGGACGATTCTCTCAAACTCATAGATGAATCAGAAAATACCAGAACTCTATTACAACAATAAGAAGAAATATTTACACACCTCGATTTATTGACAATTAATTCCTGCACGAGCGCCACAAAATACACTCCTTTACATTTCATAAAGTGACCAGATCTAAAGGATGAAACAGAGGTACAAAAACGCATTATCGCAGCCATAACGTACTTTTTAATATTTAAAGTGCAAGCAAACTTTAAGTAATGTGAATAAAATAAATATTTTGAAATATAATCCATTAAACGTTTCTAAAGAAAATATTGGTGTTTGATGATTTTCCAACTGATTCTTCTTCTTCTTCTTCTTCTTCTTCTTCTTATTATTATTATTATTATTATTATTATTATTATCATCATCATTATTATTATTACATAACAGGAAATATACTTATATTGCATTAAACCGTCATGCGATATGCAGCGACTAATTACAGGCATTGTCTGCAACCATAAATTAAGAGTAGAGATGCAAAATCAATCGTATATTTCACCCACTCAACCGTTATTTTATGTTACCTGTTTTATATCTAAGCTAATTTCTTGTATCTTACGTATAGGTAGGTATGCCGATTCTCTTCTTCCTGAAGTCCTTTAATTTTACGCATATTTTTCGTGTTCTGCTAATTTCTCCATGTTGCCGTCATATTAATGCTTAACATTTCCCTCCAATTTATATTTATATTATATTTATCTCTTAAATGACAGACGCGAATAACTCTTATATAAAAGAGAAGTTGTTTTACGGAGATCAATGCAAGACTTGAATAAATGTGCTATTAAAGTACATGTGATGGCAAATGAAATATCATTTAGATCGTGTCCTTTTTTTTGAGACAACTATCTTACATGCAAATTATTCTCTCTCGCAAATACGTTTTACTTATTTTCACTTACGTCTACAAATAAGGGCAAACTATAAGGATCTACAAATAGGTAAGTTTCTAAGCACACACAAAAATCCTCCGTATAGTTATTTAATTTCTTCAAACAATCAAATACAAATGCACAGCACACAACACAGATCCAAGCATATAAGGACATGCTTTACTGTGTACTTGAACAGCATCGCAGCTGTTCAATTTCGTATCTCAAAGTAAAATTTTGTTATACTGTATCTTTTATCAGTTTTCTTCTTTATTCGCACGTTCAGAAGACGTCGTAAAGTTTCCTATGTAGCCAACAGCATTTTGAGTAAGTTGCCTGTTTCTAAACTAGACGATATTACTCACTGCAAGTTAGACGGATGGAAGACACACACACACACACACACACACACACACACCCCAATGCATCTGCTAGATTCGTTGCCGGTAACCAAATTGTTATATGCATGAAGTCTGCTGAATGTTCATTCCTTGTGGGATCAAATTCTAATTTGTGTTCAGAAGTGAGTGGAGAAAAAAGTCGTCAGATTTAAGTCACAGGAGGGTGCAACATTGCTAAAAAGTGTGACCCTACAAGTGAATTTACAACTGAAGAAAATGTGATAAGAAACATATAGTGATTAAATTCTAAAGATAAGTCCTTGTAGAACAATTGTCAAGAAACCAATGTTTTAGATTTTAATATATATATATATATATATATATATATATATATATATATATATATATATATATATATATATATATATATATATATATATATATATATAAGTTATAATTGCACCAGCTTGCCCAATCTTTACATCAGATTCGACATCTGCAAATAGATTCAAATTATTGATCATTAAGCCTCTTTCCTGAGGTCTAGGCTAACCGTCTGATCCTTTCTTGTCATCTTTAATCAGACGATGCATTGATTTAGTATGTAGACTTTATTTTTGTACTACGCAAGAACGATGCTAAATGGCAAATGTAATCTTGAGAAAATCTTCTATGGCTTCATTTACATGTAACAGGCAAGAAAGTCGTAAAATGTTACAAGTACATAATAATGGGTCAAAACATGATATCCTAAGAAACGATGTAAGTATATAATACTAAATATGGCATAGCAAGACCTCCAAAGAAAATCTATAAGTGTACAATACTCAGTGTGTCATAACATGACCTCTAAAGAGAAGCACATCGGTATAATCGGAAAACAAAATTTATTGTTTAAGATGTACATCAACGAAATAGCTATAATTTTGAAACATTAAATACGTACAATACTTCTGTCATTTCTCCAGCAGAATGTGTTTGCTTAGTGAGGTTTCAAGTTATAGCCTATTGTTGCTATATTTTGCAATATCGCGTTTCATGTTGTGAATATGAAACACATAGTGAGTTTTCTTGTATTCCAATAGGATCCGATAATCGAATCCGCCGCCTTAAAATAAGGTTATAACAAGAGACCAGGGGAAATCTACTTTGGCCTCTGTACACCGTTTCAATACTTTTAAGACGTATATCTAGGATTAATAAAATACAAACATATAAACCCCTATTAAATGACCAAGTTAAAAATCTGAAATATGCACACATATTGCAATAAAACTTCTATTGTTGAGAGTTTTGATTAATATAGAAATGTTAACATGGCAGAAACATAAAGTGATAACACAGTCTAACAAACTCAAATGAAACTTGCTGTGGCAACTTTCTCTATTAATCTCTTTCAAGAGTTTTGTCATTCAAGAGCTCATTCAATAAATGATTAAAAACAGGTCTAATAATCCTTCACAAAGTAACACAAATTTTATAGCATTTAATTTAAATATCCTGTAATGATGTTATATTTCGTTTGCATTTATATGATGTAAAAGGTTTAATACGAAAAACGATGTTTTTCTTGATTGCAATCTTATCAAACTTCGCATTGGGCATGACTATTTGATTCCTTTTCTTATAGAAATGTGATACATTCATAATGGGTGTGTAAAATTCTCGTTGCACATATCTCGTGTGTATCAACATATGAAGAGTTTCTGTCCTTTTTTCTCTTCCAAACTTAGGCAACGGTATGGAATTGGAATGTATTATTAACATCATCTACAGATGTTGCTATCGGTCTACCGATACTACACGTCCCAAAACTATTAGGTCAGATCTATCAGGGAAGAACATCCCTGCATTATGATCTAAAATGTTATTTGGAAACATTTTCCTCCAGCAGCTTGGATAAGAATCAGAGCTAATTGCTACTCGAGTGTGTTTCGGCAGTATCTCAGTTCAACTTTCGTGTATAAAAGACAAGCGGCAGATATTAGTGAAGCAGCAAATCCCATTTGGATGTATATGTTTGACATCTACTACTGCTGATATTGCTACAACTACTATTACTACTGTTACTAATATTAATGGTACTCTCTGTTGCTCTTACTTCAACAACTATTCACTTCCTTCTCATCCTACTAATTCTGATGTTTATGTTACTGTAGCAACAACAACAGCTCCGCAGCTTGTGATAGATAAACTGAAAAAGGATTACAACCAAAAGAAGGAGTCTTGTCTTGTATATAAATTTAACTATATCTAGACTATCTTCTTTGTGACCAAACAGTCATATTTTACATCTTCTGATTTTACTGCATGTACACTGTATATCATATATGGCCCAGCATTCCAAGGCGTTCTCCTTTCCAAATCACTGTCATCTCATCTCTGTCCGTGTGATATCGAGTCTCGGGCACGGTCAGCCTGGTTATATGAGATAGTTTGACATTTGCTTCCCGTGGGACGGTTGTTGATCCCGGGTTTTCCTAGAACATATGTATTGACCACCTTGTATTGCCTAATATGTGCTGAACATTTGCTTTAAACCCACAACAACACCTACATAAATAACTACCTCTATATATTGGGGCTCCGAGTGGCCGAGTGGTCTAAAGCGCTCACCGTTACGGATTACAGCCATCTCACCTCTGTCTGCGTGGGTTCTAGTCTCGGGCTCGGCCAATGTGGGTATGTGGGAAAGCTTACCGGTAGCTTCTCGTGAGTCGGTGGTTCTTTCCGGGGTTTTCCCGGGTTCGTCCACCACCATTTATACTGGCCGCCGTGTATAGCCTATCTTGTGTTGCAAAAATGGCGCTAAAGCCTGTAACAACAACAACCTGGACATATCGTGTAGTGCGTTCAGTCAGACCATAAATATGTACTGACACCAACAGAGGAATTGGGACTTATCTGGCTTGTTCTTTAAAATGTTAAATTTTATGTTGACACTCTTGTCCGTACATATCGGTGTACATGTTAGGCACCGGTAATCTTCGCGGCTCTTAAGTTACGGTTGGCTGAAAGGTATATATATGTACAGAATATTTTCTGATCAAACTCCTGGCTTTGTTTGTTATGCATTTTTTGTGGAACACATGTAGCTACTTTATATTCGGAAAAAATATGGATTGAGTAATGGCTAGGTTTAGATCAATATGTATTGAAGAAGGAGAAAAAGTGACAAAATTACATTTGTTATTTAGAAAATAGAATATGTAAGTAAACGTTGCAGACTACCAGCAAGAAATTTTGAAGGAAGCAAACTTAATTTATATGAATTTATCTAAAAGGCGTGAAGTTAATACTGTCGACCTCGAGATGGTTCTTGATTCCCAATAATAGCCAACAGCTCCATATGTTCTACATAAAGATGCCTAACAAATCAAGCCTTGCATCTGAATTACACACTTTAGAAGTTTTAATCTTTTTAAGGGATATTGACAGTTTGTAGTAAAGGCCATTAACTTATTGTTTGAACATAGTGATATAACATAGCAGTAGATTTCAAATTGGAGACCCATTTCCCTTGCAACTATGCCATGCCATGTTGATTTTACATCAATTGCAAATAGGATTAAACCTGTGCATTCCACAATTATACAAAAGGAAAAAGGGCGATAAAAGTGCGACACATTGAATAAAGAGGACATTAGAAATATATGATTTACTGTTTTACACCAGAAGGTACTCTATTCTTGGACTGCTTCTATTGACTGATTTTCAATAAGCATTGGATTCAGTCGCATGGGCATTTATCGATAAAGCTACGCATTTCTTTCAAATTTTTATTACCGATGATACACTGGATAAAAGTATTTATTGAACTAAAAATCATCCGTTATTATTAATGGTCAAATCTCCAAATTTCTTGGTATCGAAAGAGGATCCTAGAAGTGGATTCACTGAACCCATATACTTTTTATCCTGTTTCATGACTTCGTATAAGTATCGAAAACATTAAATTTCAGAATTTTTGCTTGGACAATTTGTTTCATGAAGGTTATAACGTTAGAGCGTGGGATATCACTAAACATTGACACAAGTTTGGTTTAGTATGAATAGAATGCAAGAACTACGAATGGAAAAACGACAGGTATGCAAGAGACACATGCTGTTGAAAAGAGCAACAGCCTGTTTAGCAAAGAACTCCCATTAAAAAAATCATACCGAGTGACATACGGTTCTTAGATCACTGTTATGACCCGATCTGTCAAGCTACTCATGTCTAGAACACTATAATTATTCAAGGTATTATGTTGCAGTATGAAGATGATAACTAAACGTAAATCAGCAGCTACTTTATTTCTAGGCTAATAAAATAAAAAAACAAAACACCTAACATCGAATCCTCTGTTCAGTAAGTCCGCCGTCGGCGACAGCAAGAAGGCAAATTGTAATGATATGGATAAACTGATCTTGTTTGGGAATTTATCAATGTGTAAATTGTTATGCAATCACTCGCAAATACAAAGGCCTCAACAATGTACGCTTCAATAAATAATCATCCTTGACAATTTAAACCCATACGAAGGGACGAAGGTTCAAATGAGCAAAACATCTACAATCCGAACTTAATGGAAAGCAGATGGGTTATACATCTTCTGGCTACGACGTCTTAATTAGCAATTAATGGTATATCACATATAAATATTGTATAAGGGGGTAGAGCACAATATAGAGGTTACTAAGATAACGAAAATCTATTTTTTTCTGCAAATCTTATTGTGGAATTTAGTGATAATAATAAAGGTTGACATTTGTGAATAATAACACCGTGTAACAATTGTTTTGTTTTCCTGGGTAGTAAGTTTTATTTCCTAATTGATTATGCTTCAGAAGTATACAAAATGTCTATTATTCCCCACAACCGTTGCTTTGTGACCAAGACAGTGATATTTTGAAATTTACATATTTTTCAGAACATTCCAGATAGATTCAGTGCTGAGTAAACTTAGAATAACTTCTAGAATCTTCTAGAACTTTCCAGTAATATAAATAGTATTATAAATACAGGGGCCTTAAGCCCACCAGTTGAGTTTAGTTCCAGCTGCCTAAGTGGATACATATCTGTATTTTTCTGAGATGGCATCAAGAGCCTGCAAGCATCCAGGGGGACGCATTTTGGTATATCTGCGGCCAACTTATCAAGACAAGTGAGAAAAAGTACTCCGTGGAAGCATCTGCTAAGATGTGTGAGGCCTAACAAGGCATATTTCGGCATGCCTGTCGGGGATCAAGATAAACCCTGTGCACCTCATTTCTCCTGCGAACACTGCAAAAGAACTCTGGAAGGTACGATGGACATTTGTTGCTCGGAATGTTATGTTATAAAATTTGTTAAAATGTTTAAAATTGTAAACGTTTTTAATTTTAAAATGTTTTACAATTTTCAATGTATTGAAAAAAATATATCATATGCGAAAACTGTTGCAAGAATCTCTTACACATTGGTCATGGGTGAAATAAATGTATTTTTGTAAGATGGTAGAGAGGGAAAAAGAGAGCCATGAAGTTTGCTATCCCAAGAATTTGGCGGAAACCCACTGACCACTTAAGCAACTGCTACATCTGCATGGTGGACCCTTCCAAACGTCGGACTGGCAAGAAGGCACCTGCTATCACGTATCCGGACCTTCCTTCATCAATCGCCACGGTGCCACACTGCCCTGAGCTCCCCGTATCCACACCTCCGGAGAGAGAGCAGCCGTCTTTAGAAGAGAGCAGCAAGTCAGAGAGCGAGGAAGACGTTGTAGATGCAGATGACAATTTCAGAGGTGGAGCTGAGGAGAGGAACCCATACTACCCCAATCCAAAAAGACCTCAGCGACTTGATCAGAGATCTTGGTCTCACCAAGTCCAATGCCGAGCTATGGACGTCTAGGCTCAAGTATTGGAATTTGTTGGATGAAAGTGTGTAAGTCGCAGATCAGAGGAAGCGTCAGCAAGTTTTTTCAGCTTCTTCACTCGTCAAGATGGGCTCTGGTTCTACCACAATGTGAACAGTCTGTTCAAGGCAATCGGAATCGCATGTAACCAGAATGAGTGGCGCCTCTTCATTGACAACTCATCCAGGAGCATCAAAGCCGTGTTGCTCCATAATGGTAACAAGTACACGTCTCTTCCCCTGGCTCACTCGGTGCACCTCAAAGAGGATTACAACAGCATCAAGCCCTTGCTGGATGCCTTGAAGTATGATGAGCACGGCTGGGAGGTCGTCGCAGACTTCAAAATGGTGGCATTCCTGAAGGGTCTCCAAGGCGGTTTTACCGAGTTTCCCTGCTATCATTGCGTTTGGAACAGGAGGGACACCAAGGCGCACTACCACAGGCGGGACTGGCTACAGCGGACCGAGTTCTCTGTGGGGGAGGAACAACGTCAAGTGGAAGCCACTGGTGGACCCCCGGAAAGTGCTGATGCCACCACTGCACATCAAATTGGGCCTTATGAAACAATTTGTCAGAGCTCTAGATAAGAAGTAGGCAGCCTTCAAGTACCTTCAAGACATTCTCCCTAAGCTGTCTGAGGGAAAGGTCAAAGCTGGTGTCTTCGTCGGAGCACAGATAATGAAGATCCTGGAGTGCAATGAATTCCCGAAGAAGCTCACTCGTAAGGAAAAAGCGGCTTGGAACAGCTTTGTCACAGTGGTTCGGGGCTTCCTGGGCAATCACAATGCCGGAAACTATGTGGAGCTGGTTGAGACTCTGGTGAAGAACTACGGCGCAATGTGCTGCAGGATGTCCCTCAAAGTCCATATCCTTGATGCTCATCTTGATTAACTCAAGGAGAACATGGGAAAGTACTCGGAGGAGCAAGGCGAGCGCTTCCACCAGGATATGCTGGACATTGAACGCCGCTACCAAGGAGAGTATAACGAGAACATGATGGGAGACTACATTTGGGGGCTGACGTTTGAAAGTCATTTACAGTATAATCGTAAATCTCGAAAACTACTCACTTCTAAATCTTTTGTGGTCATTTTTATATTACTTTAGTATAAATACATGTTAATTTTAATCCACATGTTGGGTTTTTCTGACTGTATGTGAACGAAAAGACACAAATTCGCCCGTTTTCGCATTGGAAATAGGTACATTTCAAACTATCACTGTCCTGGTCACAAAAGCAAAGTTTGTGGGGAATAATAGCCATTTCTATACTTTTTAGGCATAAGCAATTACGAAATAACACTTACTACCCAGGAACAAAAATTGTGTTACATAATGTAATAGATTTAAAACTATAACAATGTTAAATATTAACACTGTTAGTAATAAGGCAAGGTCAATCATGCAATAATGACATTGCATAATTTACCCCCGACGCTTTTGATTTTATTTGTAAATATATGCCACTAAAAGTAATACTTTTCAGAAGTATTTTATTGAGAGATACTTGATTCTCAGAATCACTCCAAAGAATCGATGACCAAATACAAGAATATTCGGAAATGTGTTTTTCGTTTGACGATGTTTATTCGGTCTTACAAATCACATTTTGAAACACTGCCTTCTTTATTTTTAAAAAGACTTATGATAATCAGATTAAAACTTATTAATCCCTTGATTGCGATCTGAGCAATATTTTTCAGAGTGAAAGAAACACGTATCTTTTGCGTGCAAGTATGCTTTTCTTTCACAGTTAAGACACATTCGAACTTTAAATGTGATTGTACGAGGGCATAAACAAATAATATGCGCTCTCAAAAAAGTTATGCGTTCATAAGGTGAATACATTGGCTTTAGACTATGTGCTGTTAACGAAATCACTGAGAAGTTGTATGCGAAGTTAAAGTGTTAGTCAAACTGAAAGAAATCTCCATTCCTCCATCGGTGACTTGGCCCTATGAATGAGAAAAAAAACCCAAACACAACTAAGAAGCAAGAATGCAATTTGGTCTTGTTCAAAGCCTTAGAAAGATTTTTCATTACTTGCAAGATTGTATTCTGTCATTTGTAAATGACGTCAGTATTTTCCAACTATCATTTTCAAATTTGCTTCAATTTTGTCCTAATTTTAGCAAAGTACTTTTGCCACTTTATTCATGATTTGCCAGATATTTTCTCATATTTGGCGCCATTTGGTTTGATTGATCTGAACAATAGAACGATGTATTTATCTTTATCTTTGAATTTATAGCAACTACCTACAGATGTTTCATATTTGAATTTATAGCCATTATCTACAGATGTTCCTGACGTTCATTCCTTAACTTGTCTAGCTTGAACAACTTGCTAGTATTCTAGATATAATGTGGAAAACATTATGTTTGCGGACAACGGCTGACGTAGAGAATTTATCAATCCACTAAATAGTCTCAGACCTAATCACATTCGTTTTCATTTAAACCTGAAGTGTTTCTTGTTTGTCGTTCTGCAATATTATTTTATATATTTTCTTGGCTTAATTTCAGCATGTTGAGTCGTGTCAAGTTTCGGACTCACAGGCTGATCAGTCACTTTAAACGCCATTAAATAACTTACGCTTGTAGCATTGCAATTGATCAAAAGCAACTGTGATAAGAAAGAAGGTTTGACTTTGGTTGATTGTTTGGTTGGTTGGTATGGGTTTAACGGGAATTGTCAGCATATGATATACTAAATATGGCGGCCAGTATATTTGGTGCAGGAAGAACCCGTTAAAAACCCTGGAAAGAATCACTGACCTACTGGAATAAAATGGCAATTTTTCTCAAATATCCGCGATGGCCGAACCCGATACTTGAACCAGTGCAGACAGAGGTGAGATGTATATGATCTATGAATGAGAGCGCTTTCGACCACGCGGCCCACTCTTATTATTCTCTTGACCGTGCAGTATGAGAAATTTCCTTAACACTGCCCCGTGCACTATACGTTTATGTTAAACACTCAAATTAAACCAGTGGCTAGATATTGCTCTTTTTTTTTTACTTATATGGACCTATATATCCATTTATCTATTTTGTCTATGTATCAGCTTTTCTACATACCTACCTACGCACACAGTGGGCTATTGTCAATATATAGATTTATTTTCGTGTTAAGTGATAACAAGCAAACAAAGTTACGATGGAAAGCTCATCCGTGTGTGCCAAGTTATTAAACATTTCAAGCACATTAATTTACTTAAATATGTAATCATTCAAACGAGAAAGATCGATACATATGTCAATGGTAATGGTTCAAATTCTATATTATTACTTTTTGTAGGTCTCCTCTATGATAATCAGTAGTTCATTGCACTATATCCCCTACTCATGACGTAAGTGTTACAACAAGACGTAGATACCACAACACAATCCGCAAGAGAAAATGTTTTTATATCCTTTCACTTCCATATGGAAATAAGGTAGACATAATGGAATACATTAATGCTAAAAATAGTAGCGATATTTAAGAAGACACAAAACAGTCTGATCAAACTAGGAAAAAATATATTATTGTTATTATGATAGCAGGTGAATTTTGTTAATGATCGTTGGGCATTT
>JAECUM010071094.1:0-11359 GCA_016617855.1 Megalonaias nervosa | reverse complement strand
TGTTCCTTAGTACTCTCAAGACTGGACTATTGTAACTCAATTCTGTCTGGTTCGTCTCAATATCTACTTCAGAAACTTCAAAAGTTCAAAATACAGCTGCTCGAAGCATCCTTAGAATACCACGATCAGAGCACGCCTCTCCCCTGCTCTGTACCCTACACTGGCTATCCATACGATCCAGAATTAAACACAAAATTTGTTCTCTGTGCTACGTTTCACCGACGGGCTCCAGTCCAACATACCTATCTGACCTCACCCATGTGTACACACCTGCAAGATGCTTACGCTCCTCTTCTGACACTCGTATTCTCATCATTCCCACTATGAAGATGAAATCATATGGACAACGCTCTTTTGCATACCAGGGCCCAGCAACGTGAACGAATTGCCCACTGCACTTAGACACAAAGACACAGTGATCTCATTCAAGAGCGCTCTTAAAACTCACCTATTTCAACTGCAAGAACAGACTTAAAGACCTAATAATGTATCCTTGCCTTAAATATTTACAGCATATTTTCTGTTTCTACTTTCGTGGTGTTTGTTTTAATTTTGTAATCATATCATTATATATGTTTTTTAAGTGTTGTCAAATGTTGTAAAGCGCTTAGAGCTTCTAAAGATTAGGCGCTATACAAAGTCCTCATTATTATTATTATTATTATTATTATTATTATTAGAGGAAAAAGATACTTATCAAGTAGATTCGTATTTGAATGTTTTCATGGAGTAGTTGAAAATGGACTTGTAGTTGATCATATTGATGGAAATCCCAAAAATAATCGGTTATCTAACCTGCAAGCTATTACACCTAGTCAGAATAATACACGTGGAAATACAGGAAGGTGTAAAAAGTTTGCAAGAAGAGCTATTAAATCCATAAATACAGAAACAGACCAAAAAATAACTTTTCCATCAATGTATGCGGCTGCAAAACATTTTAGCATACATTCACAATTAGTACGTGATGTTGCAGATAATATTACCAAATCAGCATTTTCGAAAACATATAATCAGCGGATAATATTTGAATATATCTAACTCTGTACTCTTAATAAATAAATTGTATACAGTTCGACTCTCTATTTTGCTATGGGTACCTTCACCGTCGCTGCTCTCTGTGTCACTCTCATTTTTGACAGAATCAAATAACATAATTTTTCTTAATTGCATTATACGATTATCCACGATCTTCTTTTTCTCGTATTCACGAGATAGTTCGGATCTAATATTTTCGATCGAACGTGCAAGAGGCGCAAATAGTTTTACCTGCTTTTCATTTACCATAGCTAATGATTCAAGCATAGACTGATAAATTGATTTTACAAATTTATAATTGGATGGTAATGTGTATTTATTTTCAAATTTTCTTTGTTTTAATATTTCATAATCGCATAATATTTTTTCAGGATTGAGATTATCAGATAGATTTATTCCGTTATGTTTTAATTTTTTAATAGCAGAAATAATATCATTAATGTTTTCGTAGTTCATTATATAATAAATATTTCTTTAAAATAAAAAATATTTACAAAACATATAATCACAACACAACCCCATATGAGCTCCTAGATTGCCAAACAACATTCTAGCAAGCTCAGGGGCATTTGAAATATCCCCATGTGAACTCCTAGGTTGTCAAACAACATCCTAGAAAGCTCAGAGGATATTCGAAATGAGACGAAACACATTTATACAGACTCAACTCCCATATGAACTCCTAGGTTGTCAAACAACATCCTAGAAAGTTCAGAGGGTGATCCGTAATTTTTATTGACGACACAAACACAACACATAAACTTATCCTAATGGACGGCACAAACACATAAACTTATCCTAAACTTATCCTAATGGACGGCACAAACACATAAACTTATCCTAAACTTATCCTAAACTTATCCTAATGGACGGCACAAACACATAAACTTATCCTAAACTTATCCTAAACTTATCCTAATGGACGGCACAAACACATAAACTTATCCTAATGGACGGCACAAACACATAAACTTATCCTAATGATATATGATTGTATGGTTATGAAATATATACAAATGGTGATGACGGGGGAATCTTGTCTACGTCCAACAGATTTTGTACACTCTCCCCCGATACAAAACCCCGGGAGTGTAAAAGGTACACCCCTCAAGGGTGTATGGTAGGAGAGTGTATTTTGTCTGTTGGATATCGAGGAAATTCTCCGGGTTCCCCCAATTAAATAGCATCAGTCGCCAAATGCAAGATAATATCTTTAGCATTTTTGGAGACTCGAACACACGAGAGTCTGCACAACTTCGATCTACGTGCAACCGTCTTACCACTTCGGCCATCGTTCTCTTATCAATAATACAGTTGAATTTAAGTATATATATATAATATTTGCGCTGTCTCACAGAACTTGTATTACTAATAGAATGTAGAACTGTACTTCAGTTTTTCAAAATTCATAAAATAATTTGCACGTATTAGTTATAGTTCGTTAAGGTAACAGACAGACGGACTAATACGCTATACACGTATATACAACTGGGTTTGTAGAGATAACGACGTAGTAGTAAGGGAAATAATCGTTCAATTTACTCCGCAGAGAGAGATAGCCGAGTTATCTCGCTTTATTATATATACAATTACTTTAATCATAGAAATTGATTATTATTCATGTATTTACTCATCAGATTATTTTTTTGTTCCCTGATTAAATAATCGGACGTTCTACGAGCGTATATACAAATTAATATTAAGAGACTCTTGTCTTAGATTCAAAATGTTTCCTGCCTGGTCAGTAAGTTTGAAATTTATTCTTGTCAGAAATGGATTATGAACTCGCAGGTACACGGGATTAATTGGCTCAGATACAATTAACCACCCGGGCGGATCTTTAGGACTAAATGTATATAGTATATACCCCTGTTGTGCCTGGTTAGATTTTGAAAGATCTACTTGATAGCTATCATCAATTACGTCACATACCAGATTGACCGCGATCGTAGGTGTTATATTAACAATACCAGGTGAGATATGACGTCCGGCACCATGTGGATCATTATTATATTTAAGAATAATTGGTGGAGGTATTAATTTTTTCCATGAATCACATATTCTTTTAAAGTGTTCATCAATAAGATCATTAACTGACTTCTTTAACTCTTCAGAGTTAAATCCGGGAATTACAAATGTTGGTAGCTGTTCTTCTGTGATTCCATAATATTTAAGAAATACTGTTTTAAATAAGCGTTTATAGCTTACACGCTGAATAGGATCATCTTCATTAACTATATAAGTACTATGAAATCTATCTGCCGGTACGTTTAATGTGTTTTCTCTATCAACGATAGCCTTATTTACATATTCTAAATCTGATGCAACCTGATTCAGATGTTGTATTGTCTCAATTATCTGATTTTTTAAGTCATCGTTGTAGGAAGTGCTAATGCTAGAAAATAAATTTCTTAGATCATTAAGTATACGTCCATGTTCAGATTTAATTGGTCTTGATTTTGAGTTAATTTCTTCAACATTAATTGTTGCTATTCTTGTTGTACCTTTACCCCGAACGAAATCTATATAATGAGTATGCTGTGCATAACCACGATAAGCATCCGGAGTCTCTATAAACGGATAAGTTTTTCGATATTCTGGAGGTTTTATAAATTTTTCAACATCTACGACAAAATCAGATCGTTGTGGTTCTGGTGGTCCTTGATAAACCGGTGGCTCTTCAGGCCATCCTAATACTGATCTAATCGAACTTTGATAAATATCTACGGAATAATCAGGGGAATTTATTTCAATAACCGCAGATAGTGTTGGTTCGTAGACAGTAATTGCTATTTTTGATTCTTTTCCTGTAATAGATTTAATTCTGCGTTGGAACTCATCATTAATCTGTTCTATTTGATAACCGCCCGTTGGAATAGCAACTACTTGCCAATCAGGAGTTCCATCAGGCTTATTATTATTAGCGAATACTAATGAATTATTTGGCTGTAGTCCACCAAATGGTTTTGATCTAATATTTGGCCAGCTATAATAAACTCGCAATTGCGCTAATGCTATCTCTTTTGCAGGAATTGATGTTGGAAAATTGACACTAAATTCCGGATTGGTCGAACTTAACGATATCATAGTAGTTTTTGACGGAGTCGTATTAGTAACGATCTGCTGAAGTAACTCCCTGTCTGTCATTATTATTATTGTTGTTATTTAATTCATTAAAATCATTAGCGATCACCTTAAAAGCATCATCATAGGTTTTCATAATCATAGCAAATTCAGTATCGGATATTTCACCATCACTAACACACGAAGAAACGTACAAAGATAGTTTAGAACATGCATCTGCCACTGTATGTAATTTAATCATATAATCGTGCAATTTAGCATTTGTACAAGTATCTATCTTTTTGGCTATAATACCGAGAACTCCAGCAATAGTCGTTGATGCTGAAACAATAATGGTTATAACAGTAGGTGCTGCCATCGTCAATGTTGATAATAATAATCCTGTTCCAGTAATAACAGCAGAAACCGAGTAAACAACTACATCGATGACAACTATACGCCTTTTGTATTTTTTTATTTTCGTGTTATAATAGTCGATAAAATTATTTAGTTTAGTGAGACGCTCACATACCTGATTGCATCTGTAACGTTGAACGTCGATGCGAGACTGAATTTGATCCATTATACTAACAACGTCATTTAATTAAGTTTCAGCTACGAATTCGAGGCACCACCAGTAACGTCTCGGAGGTATTTCCGTTGATATTAACGTAAAGATTTCTTTGATGTTCTTGGTTAGCATCACCAATAGAGGATTATGATATACATTTGGTGATAATGAAGTTGCCGCAGTAATTTCCGAACCGTACATAGATAACCTGTATAACCCAGTTACTTCCGCGGTATGTTCAAGTGTGTTATTTTGTGGTGTCCATGTTGATGATCCTGATGCTACTGTATATACGATATTTTTAATTTGTCCGTGTGGAATTTTAATCAGATTAGTTTTTTGAACAATATTAGGTATTCCACTGACAATGTCGTTGAGTTTCGTGTTAACGTCAGCTAGTTTTATTTCAACGGTTGGTTGTTCCCCAAAAAATTCTTTAATGGGTTTGTTTACATTTCTACGAAAATTTAAGAACGTTTCTACATGTTTGGAAAAAGTAGCACTAAGTGTAGTCATTTCATTATTGATTGTAGCTAGCGAAGTTGTTATAGGAATTTCCTTATCACCAACATACTTTTTCGTAGCAGCATCAAAATCATATTCTGGTGTTCTAAGATTATTAATACCATTATTATTCATATTAAGAAATGCACGCATTATACCGCCGTTGACCAATACGTATTTAGATTCTTGATCGTCGACATATTTCTTTGTTGCGGCGTCCGCATCTGCGGTTGGGTTTCCAAGACCTGTAATTTTATTTTGATTCATAATAATTGAACCTGTAAATGAATCACCAGCTTTCTTAATATAATCGCTGACTGACGTACCGGAATCTTGTATTTTACCCTGATCAGTAAAAGTAACTATATTATTAACAACCGCATTAGGAACTCGTATAAGTACATCTGGTAGTTGTATATTACTAGTTTTTAATCGTCCTTCTTTATCCTGAAAAACGACTACTTCATTTTGATCCACACTGGTTATGTTTAATAAATCATCAATTTCATTTCTGAGCTGATCGAGAGTTGCGTATTTAGATAAATCAGCTTGCTGATGACCTTTACCACGAGAAGATCTTCCATAAATATCTACCATTATATTTACTAATGTCTGTTTAAATGTGACGTCGTAGTATATTCATGTACAACTTTGTGGGTGGTTTTGTTGATTTTGATATAGCATCAAGTACGTTAAGTACTTCTCGACCACATATTGGTGGATCAGTTAATGCTTGTGTTGGTAACGTTGAATACCATATTGGAGTACTTTGATAGCCGCTAATATACTTTAAGAATTCTTTTGGTGGAGCTAGTCCATATGAATCAAAATAAATAATTCCACGTGGATCAATTGCATAAGCGACCCAATGCGTGCCTGGACCAGAATTTTCATCGAGATTAATAATACCTGTTTCAATATTGTTTGGTTGTTTTGGTAATTGATCACGCATGAAAACTCCTCTAAAATTTTTTATTTTTAATTTTTTAGCAGCATCTAGTAAATCAAAATTGGACATAGGAGATATCAGTAAACTGTCCCTGGTAATCTTAGGCCTTTTCCGTACCATGAATGTGGAGTCCCTGGTAATCTTAGACCCCTTCCCTTTTTTTTAATTCCCTTTCCTGTTGCTTTCTTTAATGCCATTCCAGCAGCGGTTCCAACAGCGCCTAATGCAGCTGCTTTTGCAACAGCTGGGGCTGCAGCGGCTATTAATGCTGGTATTGCTGCAAGAAGTGGAAATATACCACCCGTCTTAATAATATCTTTAATGGCACCCGCAGAAAGATTAAGTTTTATACCTTTATTTGATTTTTTGGCTTCATCGAAATGCCCGAGCTGACGTTCTGTAAGAGATAATTTATTTGAACCGCTCATCTGATCTTTCTTTAGCAATATTTTTAATCCACAGTTATTTTTTGATGCTGATTGTATCCTTTTAATCTGACCAGGAGTCAGACTAACACTAACGTGATTATACGACATTATAATATTCATAAACGATCTAATTACATGTTTTCTACTGGCGCATCAACTACTCTCATTCGTCCACCAGCACCTTCAAGTAACATCGATTTATCGCTGAGTATGACAGCAATTGCTCTGTAATTGGCAATAGCTCCTCGCGTCACACGAGCTCGAAAATGTATATCGACTACTGACTGTCTGGCTAAATCTAAATGTTCGAGCGAAAAGTAATAAATCGGATATAAGGTTGTAAAATCTAATTGTGATATTTGTAAACCAGTATCAATATTTTGATCACGACCCATGAACGTCATTAGACGATGATATACACGTGCTACATGATTTTGTTCAAAATTCAGTAATATATCCTCGGATGGTTCTTGATGTCCATTTATTCTTAAAGAAACTTCGGAAACACCAAGATTGTCAAATATCATAATACTACGTGTTTGATTATTTACCCGTTCAGCATCTTGAAATGCAATAAATATATGTCGTGGTGCAGAAACACCTTGCTGAGAAACTATTTGCCATATAAATAAACCATTAATATTACTCTGGATAGCATCTGTGGTCATTGTTAACCACGATAATGCTGATTTACCACCTTGATTCATAAAAGAAAGTAGATGTTCTTCTTTAGGTATTGTTGGAGTCATCACCGGCATCCATAATGAAAGTTTTGTCAGAATTACTCTACCAACATCACCAGCGAGTCGCCAGATTGCATCATCGTCGGTTGCTTTTCGTACAAGTACAATACAACTGTATGCTTAGCTCCGAAAATGACTTTTCTGACATTTCTACAAAATCCAAATATATGTGATAGTGGAATGGCACATGAAAATGCTCTTCTTCCACCACGCAACATTGCTCGACGTGATCTAAATCCTAAGCTAAAATCTGGATCTACATTAATAATCATACTTTGTACATCCGCATCGGCGTTTCTAGCAAAATTTCTTGGTCGTCCTATTTCATATTGTCGATACTCTGGAGAATCAGTTGTATCCTTTGCAAACATCATTGACGGGCCAGCCGATCTTGAATAATCGTCGCTGTATCTTGCAAGGCCTAATATCGTTGTAGCAACATCAACGTCCTTCTGAATTGATTCAATATTTTTACCATCAATCATATACGTAGCACTATCAAATAACGCCATAATACCATTATTAACAAAACCGACATTAACATCGTCTCCATATACTACTGGTGCTGCAGGATTAGCAATATTTAAAATTTCACCTTCTACTTCAATAAAAGCCTCAGCGGGTAAGAAATATCTACTTGTATCCTGAACCTGTAATTCAATTCGTCCACGCTGATCTGGAATTCGTGCGTCGTAAGAATAATATTGATAATCACGCACAGACTCATCTTTAAGTACTGGTGCGTCCATGTCAAATGCTGGATCAGATATTCGCTTGAACATCTTTATTATAATTATTATCGTCTAAAACGAAGACCACTTCGGGAAGTGAGACCACTTCCTGCCATCAGACTAGCGGTTGTATTTTTTTCTTTTTCTGACATTGGTACATCAGCCAACTCTGATAGTTTTTGATTAGCAACTTGATTTATTATTTTACTGACATTTGCAGGCATTACTTCAGTACTAGGTAATTTTACTGGTGTTTGAGGTTTTCGTCGTATTAATCGTGCTAGTCTATCTTTGATCGCTGAAAATGCTTTACCAGCGAGATTACCCACAGCACCAATATCTTTTTCACGAACAACATCAATAGCTTTCACTCCCAGTTGCTTTGTGATCGGTATTGCTTTTGGGGCTATCCTTCTAAACAGTCCCTGAACAACATCACCTAGTCCATCTCCGTAGGTTGTTTTGTATACTGGTAATCGTGAGTTTATTACCCTGACCATAGTTGGTCCACGGTGAGTACTATATACGATCATTTTATTATAGTAATTGTATTTAATTACGTACTTAGTCACTGTAGTGGTCATCGGCAATTTCATTAATAAGAGACTGATAAACATCAACGTCCATGATACCGCCTGTAAATAATCGTCTACAAATATCAGCTACTTCATTAATTATTTCTGGAGAATTATTACCAGCTCGTTTTCCTCCGATGAGAATTTCTAGTCGATCAACGTCAGAGATAACGTTATTAGGACATAGAGTAAAATCACCTCCGGTAGAAAAACCGCTTCCAGTAGAAAGTTTTTCTAAACCTGAATTCAGTTTTTCTTCAAATCCTGATAATTCTGTTATTTTTTCTTGTAAATCTTTTTTTCTAACATTCCCTCTTTCTTTTGATAATCGTTCCATCAGATACTGTTTATATTCTCTCACGTTCTCCAGATGCATCATTAATTCTTCCTTATCAGATTTATCAAGTAATTTTTTAAGGAATTCTAGTCTTTCTGCTTTTTCTTCCCTTTTCCCCTCTTCATATCTTTCCATTATCCCCGGTTCAAAAGAAGCAAATCCCCCTGGTCTTCCGAAGCCCGGTTTAGTTAAAAATGATCGTGATGGTGGTCGTGATGGTCGTGATGGTGGTGGTGGTGATGGTGGTGGTTGTTGTTCTTCCAGAATTTTCTGTGAGGCTGGCGACAAATATTTTGATCCTTTTACTTTTCGTCCTTTTGCTGCTTCCTCTGGTGTTGGTTGTAATGGCGGTGGTAATGATAATGATGGTTGTTGTGGTAGTGGTGGTGATCGTGGTAGAGTTTGTACACGTGGTGGCGATGATGATTGTTGTTCTTCAAAATATTTTTCTCTTTCTTCTTCTTCTATTTCTTTTAATTTTTCTTCCAATATTGCTCTCTGTTCAATATCATTGATACCTCTACGAATAAATTCCTTTTCATGTTCTTTAACATCATCCTCAAATTTTTAAAAATTATCTCGATGTTTACCGGTAATTTTGGTTATTTCGTTAACGGTTCGAAATATAAAAGCATTCCATTTATTTCTTGGAATATCAGGAGCATTCGGATCTAAATAAAGATCACGATTAGCCTATCCTATAGCAGCGACTCCAATAGGATCATCACGAGCGTAAATAAGACCCGCTGCGGAAAGTTTGGTTACTGGCTTTTTTTCATATTTTTTTCTTGATGTTTTTGGTTTAACAGGGGGAACACTCGAATGACCTTCAATTAATTCTGGTATATCCCTCGGTGGCTGAGCAGCAGCAATTTCAACTGGAAGTCCACGTAAAATTCTTTTTGTCTGTTTTGTTCTCTCCGCTATTTTTCCAGTTGCCTCAGCGGTTTTCTCTAAAACAGGAAGAAGAGGTTTAGTTGTCTCTGTAATTGGTTTAAATAATTGTTTTGTATCCTCTTCAAATTCAACATGAGATTCTTGTCGTTCTTGTAATTGTTGCTTGACAGCATCACGAACAGGTAAATATTTTCTAATTGCTTCTAGTCGCTCGTGCTAATCTAGCTGAATGAGGTTCTCCGATGACAACCATATTAATAATATTTATACTGACTATTTAATTTACAGCAGCAGGGCAGGGTGAACGACAAAAATTGAGTGACCCGGCGAGTAAACTAAACGCACTATAACATAAAAAACAAAAAAGTCAAAAATAAAAATAATAAAAATGAGCTAATCCAAACGATTTATTATTCGTTTTTCAAACTATACGGTAAAATAATAATAGTTAGGGGGTTCGGTTTAGCGTTATTGACCTTATTTTTCAGCCTCTGTAGGAACCTTTATTTTGTAAAATAAGGTCTCGTACAAAGTGGTCTGTTCACCTGCCCTGCTGCTAGTATGCATTTTTATCTCGTATTCATGTGATTTTATATTTGTGCATGTAGCTATCTTTTTTGCAACGATACTAAGAATACCTGCAATTGTTATTAAAACACCAATTGTTGCAACTACCGGCGATCTCGCCGTTATTGTTGAGAGCAATACGCCAGTTCCAGTTATAACAGCGGACGCCGAATATACAGCTACGTCAATGACAACTGCACGCCTGCAATATTTTTTAACTTTTATTGCGTACTCGACAATGATATCTTAATCTGCTTTGCAATTCACGTACTTGGACGTATCTGTAGTGGTTAACATCGATCATTATACTGTAGTTTAGCGACTAATTCAAAAAAGTTAAGTAATCAATTGAGGTGTTTCAGCGACAAATTCCAGAAACCACCAGTAAGACGCTTCGGTTAATTTTTTATTAGATGGTTCCAGTATAAATATTTCTTCGGCATCTTTAACACAAGAGACAGTTCCAGAAAAATCATCGGTTGAATGACGCCATGGATACGTGGTAAAAATTCTAAATTTTGCAGAGCTGAACACGGACAGCCTATACACACCAGTGACTTCCGCGGTATGTCTGATAGTGTTATTTTGCTGTGAACATATTGATGATCCTGATGATACTGTGTATACTTGTTGGATGATCTGCTTGTGATGAATTTTAATCAGATTAGTTTTTTCAACGATATCAGGAATTCCACTGACAATATGGTTGAGTTTTATGTTAATTTCGGAGAGTTTTATATCAACAACCGCTGTACTTCCAAAAAATTCATTATTGGCTCTATTTATGTTTCTACGAAAATTCAGAATCGTTTGTACGTGATTGGGAAATTCAGTTTTAAATGCAATCATTCCATCATTGATTGTCGTTAACGATGTCGTCATCGGGATATTGCTATCGTCGACATTTCTTCGTTGCAGCTTCAAAATCTGATTCTGGTGTTCTGAGATTATTAATT
>JAECUM010071083.1:0-11001 GCA_016617855.1 Megalonaias nervosa | reverse complement strand
ATATCAGAACAAGGCTGGATATTTTGCATTTCTACGCGAGAATATTTAATATTTACTGGAGCTGCTAATGATAATTGTTGCACACATCGTCATAGCAATATCTGAATTGTTTAATCGCCTCAAAACAGTTAGTATTTCACCAACTGTCTGCAATATAATGTACAATTTGATATGCATACCTTACCTAAAATCAAAGCACAAAGTAGATTGTGTGTAAATTGTTTTTATTGACATTCATTGTCACACCTACGAGATCGTAAATGGTCAAACATAATTTCAGTTACGACTTTTAGCACTTTTAGCACCGATGTGTTGAGTAACAAATCAGCCTCTGTCTGAAAGGTCTACTGATAAAATATTTGCATGATGAGATTGTTAGTAATTCATGATGTGTTAACTCTATGCTGATTATTGTATTGTGATTATTTGCGATGTTTCACTTGAACGCAAACATTTGTTACGTCATTACATAAAGCTGTGCGGATGCAAGGCTCTTCCGTTTTTGTTTGTTTGTCACTTATATGATTCTTTGGGGAACTTTAACTTGAAAACTTCCACAATGCACAATAATGATAAAAGATATTTTAAACAGAAAATAAACTTGATACAGATAATTAAAGAAACAATAAGATGAAGAACTTGAGCAAACCGAATAATTTACTTATTGATTACTTGATTGGTTTGCATATAAAAGTACGTACATATTCGCAATAGAAACGAAAATGCATACACTTATATTTATATATTTTAACCTGAATCTGTATTGCCTTTCCGAAGAGACACTGCAAAACCTTCGATATACAGGAAATTGTAAAATCATATTTTATTGTAATGAAATGCATATTGGAGTAAATTTCAAATAATTATTTCAACAGAAATATAGCCTTAAATGTTAAGCAACCTCTTTCTGCAAACGACAAATCAAATTTGTGCTTTAAATGCCATAATTTCGTGCAAAATAATTAGGATAAATGACTGCAGGTAATGTAGGACTAATACTACAATATCTTAATAATAAATGGTCTAAGACTTCGGAGTTTTTTAATAAGAAAAATTTAAAATCCCTTGGCAACTCATACATTTGTATTTTAAAAATTTCATTTAGTGGTGTAATAACATTAAAGGTAAAACTTCAAAGACATTATTAAGCCAGCACGTGTTCGGTTTATTTTACAAATCAAAAATAAAAGCCGATAGACTACTCATGTTTTTGTAATTTTACATCTCCTGTGCACAATAGAAAAATAAGAAGTCGGTGTGGATATCAGAATTCTAACAAGTCTATTTTATTTTTTGGCATAGCTTTTTTCCTGCAGTAGACTCCTTCAAATATCTATTGATTATGAAGGTCCTGAATTTACTGAAGTGGCCATTTCATACAAATATAGCAACACTACAATAAAATATATTTTCTGCCACACAGAACTAATTATCGCAATAATAGGCCCACTGCCAATCCCAATATTACTATTTCCTACTTTCCAAACTCAATTACCGGAATACTTGGCACTCTGCTACAACTTTCTATTAAAGTAACACAGGAGTATAAGGAGGATTTCGTTCAGCCTTTAATTATGAGCACATTGGAGGAAAGTTTTCGACGTTTATACAGCATCCTGAATTTTTTCTTGACATTAGTAGTTACGAATAGGACATTGCTGTGCTCCTCTCATTGGAAAGACGAGTTTCTACTATTATTTTATTGAAACGTGTGTATGCTGGTATACATGTAGTTTTATAGATTCAGGAGTCAAGTTCAAAGCCGGTGTTGCAGATGTATGGCTCTCAGTATACGAAAGACCTACGGTTCAGTTCTTACACTAGGTGAATTTGCTTTAATATCAATTGAGTACACCTGCTTCCTCTCGTTTAGTACTTGTTCAAGTACGACAATAATTTGGTTGCTTAGTCATGATGTAATGGAGCATGACATCAAATCAGTGCCAAGAGTATGAGTTGACATTACTTAAACTTATACAGCATGTAGAATTCGGGTAGGTATTCAGTCTATCGAAAACTGTTTCGTATACATATAATCTGATCTGATTCGGCGAGATCCGCGTTGATTTAATGTTACAAGTTAAGGCGAAAACAATCCAAATTCAGCATACAAAGAAGCAAAGAATCATGTCTCTGAGGGCGAATAGGTGAACACCTAACTCCAGAGATTTCTACGTCTAAAGAGTGACATACTAGAGTGGTTGTCCTGAAATTAATAAACAAACATCAAAATTCAATGTTTAAGATAGTTAAATGTATATTTCAATATTTCTAGTTAAATGAATGAAAATAAAAACTTCGATACCTGAGGGTAACTACAGCTAATTCGAATGCAAACCGTATTTGAGAATCATTTATGAGAGAAAATTATACTCCGAATTTTCAGGAGTGATGTGTGCTTGACCTACTTGAAACATGACAGATAATCTGCACGCTGGCACTAACTTCCCTTGATCGGCCCTTAAAACACCATCATGGACACTTCGGAAGAGCCCATTTAAATTAGTATTCGAGATTCATAAGTTTAAAAACACGTATTGAGGACTCGATGGAATAAACAACTAAGCATTTTATTACACAGACACTTTAACTATTGGTAACTACTGGTATATGATTATGATAACATAGTCTATGAAATGTACAAACAGCCAGAAATTAAAAAGTTATAAGGAGCCAAATGTCATGAATCTTGCATAAAGTGTTGCAACTAATCCCATATGGGGATACCGATAGAATGATTTAAACATAGACAATTACAAGGCACTCCTGAAATCATTAATTCCACAAGAAGACACCCTTTAAACTTTGGAGAACGTGTGACATGTTTGCAAGTATGTTTTAGATTCGTTTACCTTCAGAGTGGCGTTGGCAGTTTTATCAATATCACACAAAATGACTGGATCACAATGATGAAAAAAACTGTGCACAACAAAGTTATTTTGTTCAAAGTCTTGGGATTCTTGCTGAGTATAAATCCTCCCCCCGTACAACAAAGAGATTCACCGCACCTTGTCGACAAATCGCACTTAATTATATGTAACTAATGATCTGTACAAGATAGTGAACCACATTAGTTTGAAGGGCGCTACTAAAATCAATTGCCGGCGCCACAAACAAAACAAAACCATGTAGATTGTACTGTGGCAAATGAATAAATGTTCCACTGCAGCTGTAATACTGTAACCATTTGTTATATTACGGAAGGCGTCTACGAGAAACTGTATTGATATCATGTCTATAAATTTTTGCTTATAAGTTCGATCTCAAAACCCTGAGAGGCTGTAACCTTGGCAGAATCGTCATTTTTGAAGAGATGAACGAAATGTCAGATCGTCAATATTAAGGGGTATTTATTTTTTTTATATCTCTGCCATTCTTTTTTGACGATGTTGTTTGCGCTACCAAGAAGTTTGGGTAAAACAAAATTCGTCAACCATTTGATCGAACAAGAACACCTTCTGTTCGACCAACCTCCAAGACATATGTTTTAATGCTATAACGTGTGAAAATCTGATTAATAGTTATACAAAGAATGTCAAGGAAAGCAAAATTTCGTTTGTGGATGGTGTTTCTCGCAAAGATGGATAAGATTATACCCGACCCCAGTCAAACTCGTCTCGTGATCTTCATTTCATTCTAAGTGAACATGAAAAAGAATTTAATTGGTTTATAGGAACAGGGCATCATCGCAACGCATATGTCATTCAAAATATTTGTTTCCAAAAAAGCAACGAGCATCGAAGATTCAATCTCATGCACACTACCTGATATTGTTCATAAGTTCCAAAGGCAAATCTCAAGTGCAAAAGTGTTAGCCAAACAAAAGCTATTTACCATGTTTACATTATGCCTATGACGATGCTATGCGTTTGCCGCCCGCGTATTTTCTGATCGATCTGAACCCAATGCACCCGATTATTATCCCGATTATTATGATTTCTTAACTACTTGTTTGACGACTGGGCCAGTTATGATGATCCAATGATTTATTATACTTCATCATTTTTTCACCCACGCACTAAAACATTCACTATTTACCATTGTCGCTACCATTGTCGTTCATCGTTAATCACTCATTTCCAATCGGGTAGAATTGGTTATCGCACTGTATGCCATCAGCCGTTTCAAGGATGCACGTGTACGTTTCTATTTGTCGGAAGCTAGTGATTAAAACGTTTGTGCTGTTTTATGTTGTCCGCACATATGTGGCTGCAATGAGTCATTTCAGATCGAAACAAATGCAACACTTGTATAACTCGAGGATCTGAGGAGCAATGCTTCACTTTAAAGAAAGAAACAAGCATCAGATGTTCAACAAAAACAAAACAAGAAAAAGAAAAGAAAGAAGAAAGAAAACACATTAGCTACAAAAAGAAGACACCGACAGCCAAGAAACGAGTTGCATTGCAGCCAGAATGCGCACATCTACATGCAGTAATGGTAGAAGCAGCAGAAGCAGCAGGACCATCACCATTGTTAGTGTCATCCACTCTGTGATAAGGATGGTAGCTAAACCAGATTTAATTAAAGTGTTTCCAAATCTGCTAAAGACGCATCTGAAATGGACAGTTATCATTAAAAAGTCACTACTTCTCGTCCTTCTTCTCCAAAGAAAAAAGGTGCAAAACAGAACAGTAATGACACAAGCCTCTGTCGATAAATAACTTGAGTCCGCTATTAACTCCTTTTTATCCGGTGTGTAAGTGTAGGCTCGTTCAACGTCCTGATAAGAGACGGACACTAAATTTTGTATTAAAGACGTTTCCATTTTCGTAACAGGATCATCGACGAGATGCAATACAAAAATACCCGTTCCATCGTCGTCGTCATTGAACTAATGAAATTGGGGGGGGGGAGGGGTGTCCATGCCCCTTCGTTGAACCAAACATTTGTTCTGTTGCTGGTGTTCACCAAAGCTAAAGCAGTGATGTAACAACAAATCAAAATACTTTCATAGCGATCTCCTGAAACACTGGCGGTTGCTGTAGGTCCAGTCTTGCTGTATGTTTGAGTAGTCAGAATAAATTTTATAATGGAGAATATCGTTGGTGTTAAAGGCGTGTCAATCTAAGCATTAATTGGCTTCCTCCTTCCGAGTTTAATATTTAATCGTTTGCATAAGAATACATTCTAAATAGTATTTAAACGTACTCTTAGCAAAACTGTCTGTTATGTAGGTGCCACTTTGTTACTATAACGTATAATTTCTGATTTCTTTCAGTATTCTACATACTACTGTATCTTGTCCTTTGTGTAGGACGCTGTGATTGTTTTGAGCAACTCTCCTTTGTAATTTCGTCTTCCTGTTCCCCATGATATTCCCATTGTTTATATCATACAGGACGCACTTCGAAGCGATAATGGAACAGGAGGAATGAATTTAATAAATGTGTCAGGCACTCTAACAGAAATTCGCAAAGCTCTTGGACAAGTAAACATCTACTTCATACTCCACAACTATTGTGACAGATATTTAGTGCTTACCAACTGGAACTGAACGTTTCTTCATCTGGCCTTTTAGAGATTTACTGTGTACATTGTTACGTGTAAGCTCGTACAAATGTAACAAAAGAAAAGAGTGAAGCCAGCAAGCTTTGTAAATTTTAACAAAATAGTTTATTTCTCTAGAAAACAAGATAAAAATATGAAATAGGATTTACGGTTCGTGAATATAATCCAAAAATTAATCCTAGAATTGAAAAATATAAGTCCTATCACTAAACAGTTCTAATTGAATCCAGGTTCGAATCTCGATGAAATTCCAATATGGAAGACGATGACGTCAGATGAGGTCGTTGTACTGATGGCAACAGATCCTCGTTGAATAACAATTCATAATGTTCCCGTTTAGAATTCCAGAAAAAAATTTCCACTGAATGTCTTTGTCCAAGAATTTTTATAAAGAAAGAGCACTTGTGTAGTTTTCTAGAGAATGAATTATTAAATTCCAAAAATAGATGAACTTCAAAACAATTTGGCATCAACAGTAGAAACACCTTGTACCCTCTAGATGTAAGATACGACTAACTGAAAAACTCTGAGAATGAGTATTAAAACTCTCAATTTTAGATCACATGATGGCCCACGTGGTCACCCAGATGAAACAACGCAGTAAAAGCGCACAGCCGATAGGCACATGCGCCTTGAAAGAATTTAACGAATCTTACTATAAGATTCAATACAAAAAGTTGTTTACAAATTAGACCTATCACGTAGGCTGAACGTGACCTTGGTAATGTCCAATCGTTTTCACTCGATGTTTACAAAACGTCTTAACCAAGGTGAGCTAAAAATACTGATAATGTAATACCTTTACGATCTATTCAGGTCAAAAGAGAGAAGTGAATTTTCCGAAAATGGATTCAAATCCAATGAAAATTGTCATTACAATAAAATGTAATGAAACAAAAAAAAAATAAAAAGAATTTAAAACTGACACACAAGCAATTTCATAACATATTCGTAACAACATACAGGACATGATCATTTGTTTTACATTTTGACATAACATATCACTGGTGTTTAACAGGTGTTGTATCCACTTAGATTTTGCTTTTCCAGTTAAGTGTGAAGGAATAAATAACATAAAAGGGTGATTACTAGTAATAATGAATGATTTTTTTCTCAAGCGTTCTGTGGGTCTTCTTTGCAACACAAATTATGAATTAGTGAAATTGCCTGTCAGAAAAGTGACACATTATATCTGACATTTATTTGTAAACACTTTGCGATGCAAACTGAGGTTATAGTCTTCTATTCAGCAAATTGCATTTATTTTTAAGCATTGTTAATTCAGATGAAGAAAACAAAGATTAAATTGAACTTGACAGCATGTCAAGAAGCCAATAAACAGAAAGACCGATATAGGACAAATTCCTTTTCTCATTTTCTTGAAAGAATTGTGGACTCCTTGAAACAAACCAAAACATCTGACATGATCTTATCCTTGACGTCTTCAATATTCTTAAAGGTGTAAATTCATAACTGGGTGATCGCTAACAGCGGGTGAGTAGCACATGCTACATATGAAGTAGGATTATTCAGAGGCGAAAAAATAGGCTACACATTGGTTTCACACGCAGTTATCTCTTAAAACTGAGTCACAGATTTAGTTTTGAGGTTTTCCTCTAAAGTGTTTGTCTCTTCATATTGAGATTCTGCAATGGGGTTTCACACAAAGAGACCTCGAAGTTAACGTAGAAACAATGGCATACGTCAAATATCGAAATAGTCCTTTGAAGTGTATTCTTAGATGTTTCCACTAAACTTTAGAGTAGCAATTCGTGGCAAAACCAGTACAAATGTATCTCATGATAATTCACAATGACTAGATTAGAACTGAAAGAAGTAGACCTAAATACTTGAAAAAATTGCAAACTCAAAATGTCCTCTGCATTATGATATTGAAGAAAACACTAAAATATTGATCGCTAAAAATGAGCGCAAGCATTGATTATTGTGTAAAAGAAAATATGCGCTTAAAATACTCATAATTTTTAAATGACATTGTTTCGAATCTCTCGATGGAAATAGACAAATTGCATGTAAAAAGTGATATTCATACATTCTAGTTTCTTCTTATGTCTTTCACAGTTTGGCTAAGATTAAAAATGATGTGCTGTATTAATGTAAATGAAGCAACCGGTTTTAAACATTCCTTTTCAAGATATGATAATTCATATGTAAATTACCGTCTGTAAGATCAGCGCTTCCCCGTAGTTAAGAAAAGTTTCCGAAACAGTTTGAGGAAATCTGGCTTATTTGAAGTGTCGCTATTTATTAATATGAAGTAAACAGGTGGTAGATTATAGATGCTTTTTACAACGCAGTTAATTTCTGAACCACAGGGGTAAGACGGTATCTCTGGTATACATGTAATTTAAAATAGTATGATCTTAACAATTTCTTATAATTGATCACACTGAACATGTTTCTTTGTAAGAAAGTTTATAAATGCTATACCACGAAGTCGATCTAACTAAATGATTGACACATTATGTAAAAATAGCAGAAATTAGAAAATGGGACGGATTGGGGTTGGTATGCAATGGAAAAGCTTAAATGGAGGACGTTCTGATGGCTCCATTAGGGATTCCATCCCAAAAACCTGTTTAGCAACCCGACCCCACAGGTCAAAAATATATCTGGATCCTCCACTACATAAATTCTGATGGAGTCCATAAAAATCATGATCATGAAATGCTTGCACAACATAAATAAGGGCATTAAGCGACACTCTGACAAACTCAACAGTTTTCCGAGGGGTGACTTCAAACATAAATGCTATCCTGCGATGTTTCAGATAAGATGCAAATTTACAAATTAGATTCAATTATCGTAGCATCGATATAAGTTGCATTAACCCAGTGCGAGATGTAGTAAAAGTCTGCACACCTCTCATGGTATTTGGATAAATGGATTATGAGAAACGAACGCTTTCATAACTTTTATTTAATATTAATTGCATTGCAACTAGGCAAATGAGTTATACAAGCCGTTACAAAATGTTACAAATGCAACAGAGAAAACCTCATTTAGGAAACGATATGTGTAATATTGAATACCAAAGATGCAAAGATTGCGTGCAAAAAGCAGATAAATCTGGAATTACAACGGAGACAACGAACAAATTAGAACAAATCAGCAAGGAATTTAACGTGAATATGGACAAAATAGTAAATAGAGGATAAGTATATTCTGTTTGTTGCGCAAGACAAATCAATTAAAACATATAGAGTTACATTATATTTTCCAGATTGAAAATTATTAACCAGTACCGTATCCTCGTCCGGCAACTTAGTTTAATGTGTTAAACTGGTTAGCTAACTAATATCAACAATGTTAACAAAACAAATACAGTGAATGAGATAGAAAAATGTATTACACTACAAAAATGAGTCCGTATGTAAGCCATGTGTTGATAAATACATATTAAACTTTAAAGTGATGACTGAGAAAATATGCGATAACAGTGTGACGTGACATGAATTTCTAGCAGAACCACAAACTTGTTAGCATTGGTCCTTAGTTCATTTGAGAGAAAACTATACCAGTGTTAGTCAACCACTATACAAAATTTCATCATTGCTTTCAGCTGACAAAGCTGCTGTCAGAATGTTAAATACAGTTACCTGACGATGGTATATCCAAATCCAACAACAGAAATGGTATTCATTTATTTGTAACATGAAAGGTATCTGCACAATGTGAGTGGAGATACTTAGGAGAGGAAAACAAATACATTATAGATAATGGATGAAACTGTGCACAGAGGTTTTGAAAGGTCCACACTATGGGTTTGCAAGTTACACAATTTGTTCAGCACTCTTAAATAACATAATTATCAGGACAGGAATAATACCAGCATTACAGCTGAGGCTTTTGTCGCAACTTTTACACATAATAGGCTATACTTTTCAAGCCTAAGTGTCAGAACTATTTTTCCTGAAGAATGGAGTTGTAGGAGTGGGTGGAAATGATTAGTAATAATTGAACACGATGAGATGACTACAATGCAACATTTCATACAAACTTTGTTATGGATAGATCAGTTCGTGGTATTTCAATTACCAATGTTGTAGCTATAAAAACTATTTTACACCCTTTTTAAATTTTATTGTTGCAGCTTTGCATCTAATGGTACTTTTCCCATACCTTCTGAAGTGATGTTTTCAATGTTTTCTTCAAAAGTAATCTCCAGCTATGTTAGATGACCAATTATTTGAAAGTTTAGGATTTCAGCAACTCTCCAGTTTTTAGTATGGTGCCGATTTCTACAATTAAAGATCTACTAATTTCAAACCTTTTTAGAGAAGCTTGGTTCAACCATGGTAAAGGAGATTAAATAATATTTTTGAATTGGTTCTAGCGAAGACTTACTGCTATTTGATATAAAACCTGGTATGCAAAAATTAATAAAATGGATATATTAAGAGTTTGCAAACTAATTAAGTTAGACTTTAGTTTAGAACAATCTCGAGAAAATATACAAAAGCCAGGTTATATTATTTTGCAAACTAAAAGGCAATTATCAGAATATTAGGATCAGTTCGGGAAGTTACGATCCAACTTCTGTGGAGAATAATGTGTCTTTGTTTAAGTACATCTTGTCTCTGCTTCTCTTTTAATTAAACAGTCCGTCTTTTGGAATAACATGATTAGTGTGAGTTCCCTAGCAACTCACAGGTTTGGTAAAGTGTAACCACTTTTTATAAAAGCCAATAGAAGGTACACAAAGTATTTTTAATGTCGTGTGTCATTTAATATTTGCCTCATTGCTTCTTAAATTCTTAGTCCACTCAGTTAGGATAGCGTGAGGTTTTCATTATTGTATGTCTGCCAAAAATGGTCGCTATAGTGCTCTCTATCTTCATTGATCCATTTTTCAACATTATTATATATTGCTTTTTCTTGTATTCTTTTCTTAGGGTTTGAAATTATTATTGCAAAAATTAAGAAATGTATTTCTATGTCTGACACTTCGAATGTATTTTGGTATCCATCTCTTATTTTGCCAATAACGTTACAGATTGTTGTCACTTCTAGTAAGTAGCATTGTAAGTCATCTTACAACTAACTAAATGTTATAAATGACATCTTGAAATCTACACTCATACTTCATGTTCTTATAACATCTGTTTAAGCTGTATATAGGTCATCCATCAAATATGAAGACACTCTAATGCTAATTATTCCATATTTACTATCGACTACATGGTAATTAATGGACTTCTAATAGACAGAATTCTTAACACTGTAATCACAAATTCACCATCGAATTTATGTTGCAAACTTGAGGAAATAGAGATGTCGAAAGAATCAAACACATAATTAACATAATTTACATGCAACATACACATTTGGTTTATCCTCTTATTATCTCTTACATTTAGATTTCAAAAACTGCATTCTAGTTTACAAATGGCTCACATTAAAGAATTAAACATTTATAGGCTAATAATTCCAGTTTCTTTTAGACAGTGTACACTTGACTACTTGATA